>CAJNDT010003023.1:0-26106 GCA_905221615.1 Symbiodinium sp. CCMP2592 | reverse complement strand
TGGGTCGTGGTCTACGCATTGGCAAACTTTGTGGAAACGCCGCGAACGTCTGAGCCAAAAGAAGGCGAAAGGAAGAACGATGCGTTCGAAAGGCTTGACAAAGAAGTTTCGAATGCAGGGGTAGGGAATGTTGCTTTTGAGTGAGTCACTGACTGAGTGAGTGAGTGAAGGCGTGACCGAAAGAAGGAGGGACTAAAACACTTGTGTGGGGCGTCAGAGAGAGCTTGACGTTGTTCAGGTCATGCAAGCACGATGCTCCAAGCCATCCACAATGGCCAGCGCCCGCAGATCTTCAAACGGAGTTTCGATGTATTCAAGCGGGTTTGTAAGCCGCCCTTCCGAGGGTCCAGCTTGGTTTGGGTTTGCCACGTTCCCTCCGCTCCTGGCTTGGGGCTGCTGTGACAGCAGCTTGCCTGTTTGCGGTCTAGTGGGACGAAAACCACTCCGTTCCTGCTGTTGGTTCAGCACCTTATCACCTGTCTCGGGAAAGGGCGCGGCGAGAAGAGAGGAAGGGCCAAGCGGAGGGGAGAGGAGGAGGCTAGGGGGAGGAGGGGGGGGTCCGAGCTGCCGTGCCTCCTCCCTCCACCGCCCCTGCCTAGTGCCTGAATAGTGCCCGAATAGTGCCCGAATAGTGCCCGAAATAGTGCCCGAAATAGTGCCCAAATGAACCCCTCATAGTGCCCAAATGAATTTCTCTTGTAAAGGAAAACAAAATCTGTCTTTTTTCGCAAGAAAAATCATTTGGGCACTATGAAGGGTTCATTTGGGCACTATTTCGGGCACTATTTCGGGCACTATTCGGGCACTATTCAGGCACTAGGCAGGGCAGGGCAGGGCAGGGCGGGGCGGGGCGGGGCGGGGCGGCGCGGGACGGGGCGGGGCGCGGGGCGGGACGGGGCGGGGCGGGGCGGGGCGGGGCGGGGGAGGGCGGGGTGGGGCGGGGCGGGGCAGGGCCGGGCCCCGCCGGGCCGGGCAGGGCAGGGCAGGGCAGGGCAGGGCGACTATCACGCCTTCACCTGCAAAGCCACCCAGGCCAGCTGGCTAAAACCGCGCCGCGAGGTGCTCAATGCCCAGCAGGCATGCCGAGGCAGCAGCCACGCCTGCATCAGTCACAACCTGTCGCAAGCAAGATCTGCGCACCTCATGAGTTCACTGCAAGCGAGCGCTTGTGGAAGCATTTCTTGTTTCAGAAGCCAGGGTATGCAAACGAAACCCGCGTTTCGTGACGCTGTCCGAACCATGTGCGCGCAATTTGGCGATGGCTGATGGCAGCGAAGCATCCGGTGAGCCCCAGCCCTTGGCAAATGGCCCGGAGCAACACCTAGACGCAGATGGCAGTGCAGAACCCGGTGAGCGAGCTGTCCTGCAACCTCAACAACACCCAGACGGACCCGTCGAGCTAGACGAGACAACCGAGGTGCGCGTGCGAGGTGCCATCGCCGAACTTTTGCCCAGCGTGGATCTGCAGCAGGTGAGCGTTTATGACTTTCGCTGCCAAATCGCACGCCATCTTGGTTTCGGGCGCAAAGGCTTAGAAGCCGCCGCTGACCAAGTGAATCTCTGGATTCGCGAAGCCGTGGACAACCGTGTGGCGCGTGCGCAACAAAGCCCCGAGCAGCGCATGGAAGCCATGCTGGACATACTCGGCTCCGAGGATAAAGTCCACTTTCTCACATTTGCGCGTCTCTTGCCGGGCACGGCAGAGCTTCGCGATCTGCGAGATTTGGAAGCGATGTCGCGCGAAGACCTTGCTTGCTGCGTTTGGAAGGCTTTTGACGAGCCTGTAGCTGCAGGTCGTGGCCGCCCTCCAGGTGCTACACAGCTGGTTCGCAACCTCGTCGTTTTTCGAGAAGAGCATGCGGACGGCATGCATCATTTCCACGTCGCGGTCTTGCTGCGACAATCGCGTAGCTTCGTTGCCGCAAAGCGCACCCTGCGTGAGCGAGACCACCTCGCTGCGCACTTTTCCGCTTCGCACACTGGCTTCTGGAGCGCGGTCCGATATGGACACATCCCCACGGCCAAGAAGCCCGAGGTGGATGCCAACCCCGTATCCTGGTCAGAAGATGGCGGTTGGGGTGCGCTGGACTTGTTTGCCGAGTCGCAGAGACCATGGATGGCTGAAGTCTGGAAGCGTAGACACGAGGACCTTTGGTTTGGGCTGAAAAGTGTTCTTGTGCATCGGAGTCCTTGCGTTTTTGCGTGCAGGTTTCTGGCATAATGTTCCGTAATGAGACCTAGCTCAACCTTGGACTTACAGGAGTCCGCAAAAACGGCCAGCGGAAGCCAACAGAGCTCCAAAAGGCCGAAGTTCAACAAATTGGATTTGACTTCCATCATGCTGGCGAAGAACTTGACGACCAAGGCTGCCGTGCTGGCATATGCCCAAGACCATGGCACGGCCGAGATGCAGGTCTTCGTTCACGCGCATCAGAGAAAGCTTGCGGACTTTCTGCAAGAAGCCGCCGACTGGGGAATGGCACGCTCCGCGGCAGCGGCCGAAAAAGATCTGGACTGGGATCTGGTCTGCCGTACAGCGCAGGAAGCCTGCCCACATGATGGGAGCTGCACCTATGCCGCAGCCGTGCAAGCGTTCTTCTCGGCCAATGCAGCGTGTGTGTCGCAGCAGGAGCTGGCAACGGCCCTGCGGGCGATCATTCGCTCAGGCCCTTCGAAGACAACACGGGTGCCGCTTCTTGCAGGTCCCACGAATTCTGGGAAGACAACCATCTTGCTTCCCTTTGATGATCTTTTCGGGTTCAAGCACGTTTTCCACAAGCCTGCATTGAACTCCAAGTTCGCGCTTCGCAATCTGTTGAAAGAGAAGCGGTTCTTGTTCTGGGATGACTACAGACCTGTGGAATACGCCCAGGAGACTCTACCAGTCACTGCGTTTTTGAGCTTGTTTCAGGGCCAGCCCCTCGAGGTGCAAGTCTCGCAGGCCTTCAACGATGGCAATGTGGACTTTGAGTGGCATCGTGGATGCATTATGACCGCCAAGTCCGAGGGCCTCTGGGTGCCATATGGTAGCGTCTCCCAGGAAGATGTGCGCCACATGCAGAGCCGTGTCCATGTTTTCACGGCCACCGCCACCGTCCATCATCTCCAGGACACGCAGCCCTGCAAGCAGTGCATGTGCGCGTGGATCCGCGACGCGGCAGCGCAGCACGATGCAGAGCAGGTGGTCCGTGTCGTGGGGCCGCCCAGAGCCGTGGAACCAGCATCAGAAGCTGCGGGTGTGGCTGGACTTGCAGCTCTATGTGTGCAAGCCCGCCTGCCCGCGGAGAAGATGCAGCACATGGATGCCGAGCTCCACGCTTTGGGTGCCGTGCATGTGACGGAGCTTAGTGTAGAAGATTGGAGGCGCTTGCAATCTTGGGGGGAGTTGCTGCCTTTCGAGCAGCGCCGCCTCCTGTCGGCAGTCAGCAGCTAAAGCGCTGTCTGATCACCTGGTGTCGAGGAACGAAAGAGTCGTGCGGTCGGCCACGGCAAACCTGTGCGCCAGCTGCACCACGAGCCTTTCAAACTTAATCGCTGTGCCAGGCGGCGGATTTCGGGAGAGCGCTTTGGTCTGCCTTTGCTTTGGGTCCCAGAAAGCCGGTCTATGTCATCTGCAAATGCAGGAAAAACCGCGTCAGGTTAACGCCACCGATGCTGTGGATGTTGACTGGCAGGGTTACAAACGTGCGAACCATTACCTGCTCCTTTCATTCGCAGCGTCACGAAACTCCGCAAGTCTAGCAGAAACCTGGACGTCTGGGCCTTCCGCAGAGCCGGAGGATAAGCGCGAAGTGATGGCTACGTGATGGGCTGAAAGCCAACCGAAGGCGCGGAAAAATGTTTGAAGACCACAGGGAGCATTGACTAGCTGGAGATGCTCAAGCCCGCCGAAAGTTCGACCAAAATGGTGTTAAGTTTTGAGGCAAAGATTGCGGCGAGCCTGTTCTAGAGGTGCAAAAACCGTAGGACAGATTGTAGCGACGCAATGTCTCTTTCAAAATGTAAGACCGTGTCATACACCATTTTTTTCGAACTTTCTGCGGGGTTTAGGATCTCCAACCCCAGAGAAACTTCGACAAAAACCTTAGAGCTGACAGTTTTTGAGGTTACATACGCGCCGCACCGTAGGAAACTCTTCCGACAAGCAGAGGCACAGAGGAGGAGCTGCGCGAGCAGATCTTGGTGTTGTGCAGAGACGTGCAAGAGTCAGGGTGCTGGAAGGTGGCACAACACATGCTTACATCACAAACTTGGAGGACGAGAGCCGCGCTGCGTGAAATTTCCCTTTCCATGCGTATGCACTGTGCACAGCATGCGACTTCTCCGAGCTTTTGCAACCGTTCTGAAGTGTCTTCAGTGCTGCTATGTCCTTCTGACCTCAGCTTGTGCTGACTGTTGGGCTTGGAACGCCGGCCAGGCAGGTGGAAGGTGGGATGGCTGAGGCTACAAGGCAGAGCTTGGAGAGTGGAAGTTTTTGGAGGTCACGATGCGTGAAGGTCTACAGGCACGCTGCACTCCCTGTCACGACCCAGTTGACCAGAGGTTTGGCCAGTTCCCGTGCTGACGGCCGCGCTGTGCAGAAGAGGCGGGCTTTGACACAAGTGGAGGGTGGAACAGCTGCCCAGGCAGCGCTCTGAACAAGAAGGTCTAGGAGTGTAGGAATGCCTGCAGGCAGTGGAAGCTCTTCAACGCACTTGTGAGCAGGTGTTGCCAGCTCCCGTGACGACGGCCGTGCTGTGCAAGACCAGCGTCAAAATGTGCTGCGGCTAGTTTCTTGTCTCTGGAAGCAGCTGCCGTCCGTACTTGCAGCCTTTCCCGCTCCATGTGTCTTTGCTTCGGCCTCCGTTTCCAACCAAGTCATTAAATCCAGCTATACTCTCGTATTCACGCTTGAATCCAGATTTCCCCGCACCCCCTTAATTTCAATGTTGCAGTGGACAGTCTGCTGCTGCTGTGAGGGGGCACTGCCGGTCTGGCTGGCTGGAAGAAACGAACATTGAATTTGGGGGGCGGGGGGGCCAATCTGTATGATTTTGTAACATTGGGTGAGGCTACTTTCTGCTTCGGATGCAGAGGAAAAGTCCAGGACCAGTTTCGGTACCCTGCGAGTTGTGCAGTGCTCTGCGGGACAAGTCATCCATCATATGCACCTGTTCGTGTTGGAATGACGGGGCCGTGCTGCAATGCTATTTTGGCTTCTGCAGTTTTTTCCTCTGCTGTCTGTAGCTCGCTGGCCAGTTCTCGTGGACCCTGCCTCATGGGAGAGGCGGCCGAAGACATGGAAGAGTTGGGCGGCCGTGCCGAAGGCAGGGCTGATGGCGGCGGCAACCGTGGCGGCGAGGCACCAGCTGTGCAGGACTGGTTGGGCATGCCAAGGTTTTTGCTGTTTTTGTGAGTATCTCACACAGTAGGTTTGGTAATTGGTTCTGAGCCAGGCATTACGCAGAGTACAGAAATGCATGGCGTCGGTGAGAAAAGCTTTGAGTCGATCCAAAGCACGTGCGGCGACGCTGCATTTGACCGTGCGGGAAGCGAGCATCGTGTTGGCGATATATTTGTTGTCGCGGTACAATCTCAATGCTGTGGCATTGTATGTGGCTTCAAGAAATGCGGTCCGGCAGCAACCGAGCCACAGTGCAGCAGAGGTGCGTGAGTTGACAGAAAGCCTGTACTTAGAAACTTCCATCGACGAACTGATTGCTTTGGAGTGTGGGGAACCTGGAAGACACGCGCGTGTCCGACACGCAGCAGTGTCGTTTTTGGCGGAACTGCGAACAGTTGAATGGTTGGAGTCTCAAAACATGCTCGGCGCCGCCCCTAGCTCGGCTGCCATGGCCAGCAAGTATCTGATGTTTTGCGAAGCTTTTCATGACTCCCGGTGGGACGGTGCGCTGGCGAGGGCGGTCCACAACAATTCGCTGAATCACAGCGCTGGGCGGTACTTGCGCAAGTGGTCTGCAGACTTCCGCGAACGCTGGAATGTTGCTTTTCGAGTGCTTTCGGTGAAGCCTCCTGCACCTTGCGCAGAGCTTGCGGCGAAGGTCTGGCGAAGAAAACAGTGAAGCCCGAATCGGCTTCAGAAAGTCCCCGGTAGTATATGGGCGCGTGAGTAATGAAGCCAAATTGTGGCCTAAAATTCTGACACCATAGTGGCCTCAAACATGTGCATCCTTTAGGTTGCTCTGGGTCCTCTGACTCTTTGTGTTCAGGTAAAAACTCTGTGGCAGTGGGTGTTCTGGCTACGCCACTGCTGTATCGGCGTTGGCAAGATTCCAATCTTGCTGAACTTGGATGAAAGCTACATCCCCTGGAGCCCTGGCTCACTTGCTGGCAATGTTCTTCGCAAGACCAGAGTGACGGGCGCGAAGCGTCGCAGGGGAGGCTTTACTATACGCCCATCATCTGCACGAATGAAGCTTTGCAGCCCTTGCTGCCCCGTTTCCTTGTGGCCAAGCGTTCTGTTCTCAGCGCTCGAGCAGTGCGGACTGTTTCTGCTCAGAAGCCGGACAACCTACATATTTGGCGTGAGGCAAGCGCGTGGTCAACGGTTCGGGTGATGAAACGTGTACTCGAGGAACTGTCACATGTAATGGCTGCTTTCCCGGCCTTCCAAGCAATCTTGCTTCTGGATTGTCATGCTTCCCACATTCACCCCGACACGGTGCGCGCCGCGAACAACAGCAACATCTGGATGGCTGTCATTCCAGCAGGCCTAACTGGGCTGATTCAGCCTTTGGACACACTGGCCTTTTCGGCTTTCAAGTTCCATCTCAAACAGCAATTTCAGATGGGTCTGGGAGAGAGCGAGACACTGCCAGAGGATTTTTTACGCCGAGTCTTTGCTTTGAGCCAGACCTTTTTCAATGGAAGGAAATGGAAGGCAGGTTTTGCGTCTTTGGGGTTGGAGCCGGAGGCCCCTGTTCGCTTATCGCGTGATCTTCGACCATATCAAGAAGCCCTCGCGCTGGTACCTTCAAGTGCGCCCACTGGCGACCAGCTTGCTTCAATTTTTTTTTTTTTTTACGTCTTGACAGATGATCTTTTCGACGCATGGACTCGTCTTGCGCGTGGTCGGCACCTGCGTTTGCGCTTGGTTTGAGGCGCGCCGGTAAAGGCTGAACTCGGGGGGTACTGTTTCATGTCCTCTAGACTTGTTCCAGTCCGCGAGGCTACTTTGTGGCACGGACACACGGTAGAAAAAACAGCCCAGCGGAGTCTGCAGGGTGCTGCTAAAATGCGTCTGTGCGTTAAACCTGGCAGGAGAGCTTGGACACGCAGCTCGCCCGCCTGAAACAGGCTAGAAAGGATCTGAAAGAATCCATGAAGAGGGCGACTCGGGCATTGAAGAGCGCGAAGCAGAAGAAGCAAAGGCGCCTTCTCTGCAAGAAGTTTTGCCCCTAACAAGCACCAATACATGTTAATCGGAGGCTGCTCAAGCAAGCGCGGCGCCTGTCAGATGCAGATTTGAGCGAAGTGGTGAGAATGCGGCTGGGAGGGTGAACGTGCGGTGTTTCTGTAGCTTGTCGTGGGCTTTGTCTTGCCCTAGCAATGTACAGAATGCCCGTGTGGAGATCTGTATAGGATGCTTGCAGGCCGTCCTGCAGCAGTGTTTCTGCTCCTCGCTTGGCGTGCTGGGCGTTGTCTTTGCCGCAGCACTGTAGAGAAGTGCTCGTTTTAGGATCTGTACAGATAGATGCTTGCAGGCCGTCCTGCGGTAGTGTTTCTGCTCTGGCGTGGTGGGCGTGGTCTTTGCCATTCTTTGCCGCACCAATGTACAGAACGCCCGTGTACATATCTGTACAAATAAGATGCTTGCAGGCCGTCCTGTGTGTTGTAGCCTTCCCCGCGAGCCACAGCGCCGTACAGTAGAGCACAGAGCTGCACTCGTGAACTCTTTGCAACCTACCAGACCTGCTGGGTACTCACAAACGCGCAAGTCTGCAATGACATGTATTGTGGCTGCAAGTCTGCTGCGGTGAGCGTCTTGTAACTTAGAGTAGCTTCTGGCTTGTTTAGAACGGGATGCGTGCACTGTTGTGTGCTTCACGCCCGACTCTTCAAGCTGCAACACACTACTGTGACTGCCACAGCCAGAAAGCGTCCCAGGGCACGAGACTGTCACTGCATTTCACCGCCATAGTTGGCATGGTCTGTGGCTTGCTTATGTCTGACTGCTCAGAAGGGTTTTGGAACTGCTGCAGAAATCTCAGGGACCATCCGCGTCCTGGCACACCTCGAAACACGAACACGCGAAACAGATCCTGAGATCCGCATGAAGCTTTTGATGGCCACTGCGGCAGGCCAGACTTCAGAAAGCATCCAACTGTTCAGTAGAGTTTTCGACAGCATCCAACTGTCCAGCCGCCTGCATTGTTTGATTTCAGCTGCCTCGTGCGGCTGGAGGCATCCATCTACCTGGCAGCCTGCAAAGTTCGACGTTTGGAAGCCGTCTCAGTGTGTCTCAATGCTCGGAGGGCATGCAGCCTGCAGACTTTGATGTTTGGTAGGTTGGCCACCAGAGTTCAGAAAGCATCCAACTGTCCAGCAGAGTTTCATGTTTGGTGGAAACTAGAATTGGAGAGCATCCAACTGTCCAGCCGCCTGCAGAGTTTGATGTTAGCTGCCTCGTGCGGCTGGAGGCATCCATCTACCTGGCAGCCTGCAAAGTTCGACGTTTGGAAGCCGTCTCAGGGTGTCTCAGCGCTCGGAGGGCATGCAGCCTGCAGACTTTGACGTTTGGTAGGTTGGCCACCAGAGTTCAGAAAGCATCCAACTGTCCAGCAGAGTTTCATGTTTGGTAGAAACTAGAATTGTAGAGCATCCAACTGTCCAGCCGCCTGCAGAGTTTGATGTCAGCTGCCTCGTGCGGCTGGAGGCATCCATCTACCTGGCAGCCTGCAAAGTTCGACGTTTGGAAGCCGTCGCAGTGTGTCTCAGCGCTCGGAGGGCATGCAGCCTGCAGACTTTGACGTTTGGTAGGTTGGCCACCAGAGTTCAGAAAGCATCCAACTGTCCAGCAGAGTTTCATGTTTGGTGGAAACTAGAATTGGAGAGCATCCAACTGTCCAGCCGCCTGTAGAGTTTGCTGTTAGCTGCCTCGTGCGGCTGGAGGCATCCATCTACCTGGCAGCCTGCAAAGTTCGACGTTTGGAAGCCGTCTCAGTGTGTCTCAGCGCGCGGAGGGCATGCAGCCTGCAGACTTTGACGTTTGGTAGGTTGGCCACCAGAGTTCAGAAAGCATCCAACTGTCCAGCAGAGTTTCATGTTTGGTGGAAACTAGAATTGGAGAGCATCCAACTGTCCAGCCGCCTGCAGAGTTTGATGTTAGCTGCCTCGTGCGGCTGGAGGCATCCATCTACCTGGCAGCCTGCAAAGGTCGACGTTTGGAAGCCGTCTCAGTGTGTCTCAGCGCTCGGAGGGCATGCAGCCTGCAGACTTTGACGTTTGGTAGGTTGGCCACCAGAGTTCAGAAAGCATCCAACTGTCCAGCAGAGTTTCATGTTTGGTAGAAACTAGAATTGGAGAGCATCCAACTGTCCAGCCGCCTGTAGAGTTTGATGTTAGCTGCCTCGTGCGGCTGGAGGCATCCATCTACCTGGCAGCCTGCAAAGTTCGACGTTTGGAAGCTGTCTCAGTGTGTCTCAGTGCTCGGGGGGCATGCAGCCTGCAGACTTTGACGTTTGGTAGGTTGGCCACCAGAGTTCAGAAAGCATCCAACTGTCCAGCAGAGTTTCATGTTTGGTAGAAGCTAGAATTGGAGAGCATCCAACTGTCCAGCCGCCTGCAGAGTTTAATGTTAGCTGCTTCGTGCGGCTGGAGGCATCCATGTACCTGGCAGCCTGCAAAGTTCGACGTTTGGAAGCTGTCTCAGTGCCTCTGAGTGCTCGGAGGGCATGCAGCCTGCAGACTTTGACGTTTGGTAGGTTGGCCGCCAGAGTTCAGAAAGCATCCAACTGTCCAGCAGCTTGCAGGGTTTCATGTTTGTTCGCGTGCACAGCGTTTTTAAGCTTTTGAGGCATCGAACTACCCAGCAGCCTGCGAACGACGTAGGGTTGGTTCCTCAGATCGCCACTACTTGACAGCTTGCACAGTTGGCCGTTTGGTCGATCAGCCAGAGTTTGGACGTCTCACTACCCAGCATGCAGAGTTTCATGTTTTTGAGCCTTGCGCCATCGAGCTTGGAGGGCATCCCACTTCTCGTAGCTTGCAGAGGTTCGCTTGGTCGCCTGTTGAACCAGAGTTTGGAGCATCCAACCTGCGAAGTTCAACGTATTGTGTGTGGGTGAGTGAGAGAGACGAAGAGAGAGATATAGAGGGGAGTATGCCTGCATCTGCGAATGCGTGCGTGCGTGGCTGCGTGGCTGGGTGGCTGGGTGGCTGAGTGGGTGGGTGGGTGGGTGGGTGGGTGGGTGGGCGCGTCAGTGAGTCATGGAGTGACTGCGTGACTCGTGGTCTGTGCATTGGCAAATTTTTTTCGAAACGGCACGAAAGTGTTGCAAAAACCCAGACAGAACGAAGAAAGAAACGTCCGAAAACGTGGAAAAACATTTTCCGAATGCAGTGGTAGTGACTGTGCGGGTTTGGAACCGCGGCCTATGCAAGGCTAACCTGCTGTGAAAGTGTTGCTAAAGACAAGAAGAAGCGAAGCAAAATCTAGCCGAAGGCTTCAAAAGCAATTTTTCGGCAGGTTTCTGCAAGAAATGCGCGGTTTTTAAATCGTAGTCTGTGCGTTGGCAAATTTTTTTCGAAACGGCACGAAAGTGTTGCAAAAACCCATACAGAACGAAGAAAGAAACGTCCGAAAACGTTGAAAAACATTTTCCGAATGCAGTGGTAGTGACTGTGCGGGTTTGGAACCGTGGCCTATGCAAGGCTAACCTGCTGTGAAAGTGTTGCTAAAGACAAGAAGAAGCGAAGCAAAATCTAGCCGAAGGCTTCAAAAGCAATTTTTCGGCAGGTTGCTGCAAGGAATGCGCGGTTTTTAAATCGTAGTCTGCGCGTTGGCAATTTTAGCGAAACGGCACGAAAGTGTTGCAAAAACCCAAACAGAACGAAGAAAGAAACGTCCGAAAACGTTGAAAAACATTTTCCGAATGCAGTGGTAGTGAATGTGCGGGTTTGGAACCGCGGCCTATGCAAGGCTAACCTGCTGTGAAAGTGTTGCTAAAGACAAGAGGAAGCGAAACAAAATCTAGCCGAAGGCTTCAAAAGCAATTTTTCGGCAGGTTGCTGCAAGGAATGCGCGGTTTATAAATCGTAGTCTGTGCGTTGGCAATTTTAGCGAAACGGAACGAAAGTGTTGCAAAAACCCAAACAGAACGAAGAAAGAAACGTCCGAAAACGTTGAAAAACATTTTCCGAATGCAGTGGTAGTGAATGTGCGGGTTTGGAACCGCGGCCTATGCAATGCTAACCTGCTGTGAAAGTGTTGCTAAAGACAAGAAGAAGCGAAGCAAAATCTAGCCGAAGGCTTCAAAGGCAATTTGCTGCTGTAGGGAATGCGTGGGTTTTGAATCGCAGTCTGTGCGTTGACACACTTGCGCGACACGCCGCAATAAGTTGCACAAACCCATACAGAACGAAGAAAGAAACGTCCGAAAACGTTGAAAAACATTTTCCGAATGCAGTGGTAGTGAATGTGCGGGTTTGGAACCGTGGCGTATGCAATGCCAAACTGCTGTGAAAGTGTTGTTAAAGACCCGAAGAAACGCAGCAGCCGAAGGCTTCAAAAGCAATTGTGGGCATGCCGCTGTAAGGAATGCGCGGGTTTTGAATCGCAGTCTGTGCCAGTCTGTGCGTTGACAAACTTGCTCGAAACACAGCAAATATGTTGCACAAACCCAAAAACCATAAAGAATACGCCGGAAAGGCTTGAACAACAATTTTCCGAATGCTGTGGTACTGAATCTGCGGCTTTGGAACCGGGGCGTGTGCAAGGCGAATGCGCGGGTTGTGGGTCGTGGTCTACGCATTGGCAAACTTTGTGTAAACGCCGCGAACGTCTGAGCCAAAAGAAGGCGAAAGGAAGAACGATGCGTTCGAAAGGCTTGACAAAGAAGTTTCGAATGCAGGGGTAGGGAATGTTGCTTTTGAGTGAGTCACTGACTGAGTGAGTGAGTGAAGGCGTGACCGAAAGAAGGAGGGACTAAAACACTTGTGTGGGGCGTCAGAGAGAGCTTGACGTTGTTCAGGTCATGCAAGCACGATGCTCCAAGCCATCCACAATGGCCAGCGCCCGCAGATCTTCAAACGGAGTTTCGATGTATTCAAGCGGGTTTGTAAGCCGCCCTCCCGAGGGTCCAGCTTGGTTTGGGTTTGCCACGTTCCCTCCGCTCCTGGCTTGGGGCTGCTGTGACAGCAGCTTGCCTGTTTGCGGTCTAGTGGGACGAAAACCACTCTGTTCCTGCTGTTGGTTCAGCACCTTATCACCTGTCTCGGGAAAGGGCGCGGCGAGAAGAGAGGAAGGGCCAAGCGGAGGGGAGAGGAGGAGGCTAGGGGGAGGAGGGGGGGGTCCGAGCTGCCGTGCCTCCTCCCTCCACCGCCCCTGCCTAGTGCCTGAATAGTGCCCGAATAGTGCCCGAATAGTGCCCGAAATAGTGCCCGAAATAGTGCCCAAATGAACCCCTCATAGTGCCCAAATGAATTTCTCTTGTAAAGGAAAACAAAATCTGTCTTTTTTCGCAAGAAAAATCATTTGGGCACTATGAAGGGTTCATTTGGGCACTATTTCGGGCACTATTTCGGGCACTATTCGGGCACTATTCAGGCACTAGGCAGGGCAGGGCAGGGCAGGGCGGGGCGGGGCGGGGCGGGGCGGCGCGGGACGGGGCGGGGCGCGGGGCGGGACGGGGCGGGGCGGGGCGGGGCGGGGCGGGGCGGGGGAGGGCGGGGTGGGGCGGGGCGGGGCAGGGCCGGGCCCCGCCGGGCCGGGCAGGGCAGGGCAGGGCAGGGCGACTATCACGCCTTCACCTGCAAAGCCACCCAGGCCAGCTGGCTAAAACCGCGCCGCGAGGTGCTCAATGCCCAGCAGGCATGCCGAGGCAGCAGCCACGCCTGCATCAGTCACAACCTGTCGCAAGCAAGATCTGCGCACCTCATGAGTTCACTGCAAGCGAGCGCTTGTGGAAGCATTTCTTGTTTCAGAAGCCAGGGTATGCAAACGAAACCCGCGTTTCGTGACGCTGTCCGAACCATGTGTGCGCAATTTGGCGATGGCTGATGGCAGCGAAGCATCCGGTGAGCCCCAGCCCTTGGCAAATGGCCCGGAGCAACACCTAGACGCAGATGGCAGTGCAGAACCCGGTGAGCGAGCTGTCCTGCAACCTCAACAACACCCCGACGGACCCGTCGAGCTAGACGAGACAACCGAGGTGCGCGTGCGAGGTGCCATCGCCGAACTTTTGCCCAGCGTGGATCTGCAGCAGGTGAGCGTTTATGACTTTCGCTGCCAAATCGCACGCCATCTTGGTTTCGGGCGCAAAGGCTTAGAAGCCGCCGCTGACCAAGTGAATCTCTGGATTCGCGAAGCCGTGGACAACCGTGTGGCGCGTGCGCAACAAAGCCCCGAGCAGCGCATGGAAGCCATGCTGGACATACTCGGCTCCGAGGATGAATCTAAGAAGACACAAGTCCACTTTCTCACATTTGCGCGTCTCTTGCCGGGCACGGCAGAGCTTCGCGATCTGCGAGATTTGGAAGCGATGTCGCGCGAAGACCTTGCTTGCTGCGTTTGGAAGGCTTTTGACGAGCCTGTAGCTGCAGGTCGTGGCCGCCCTCCAGGTGCTACACAGCTGGTTCGCAAACTCGTCGTTTTTCGAGAAGAGCATGCGGACGGCATGCATCATTTCCACGTCGCGGTCTTGCTGCGACAATCGCGTAGCTTCGTTGCCGCAAAGCGCACCCTGCGTGAGCGAGACCACCTCGCTGCGCACTTTTCCGCTTCGCACACTGGCTTCTGGAGCGCGGTCCGATATGGACACATCCCCACGGCCAAGAAGCCCGAGGTGGATGCCAACCCCGTATCCTGGTCAGAAGATGGCGGTTGGGGTGCGCTGGACTTGTTTGCCGAGTCGCAGAGACCATGGATGGCTGAAGTCTGGAAGCGTAGACACGAGGACCTTTGGTTTGGGCTGAAAAGTGTTCTTGTGCATCGGAGTCCTTGCGTTTTTGCGTGCAGGTTTCTGGCATAATGTTCCGTAATGAGACCTAGCTCAACCTTGGACTTACAGGAGTCCGCAAAAACGGCCAGCGGAAGCCAACAGAGCTCCAAAAGGCCGAAGTTCAACAAATTGGATTTGACTTCCATCATGCTGGCGAAGAACTTGACGACCAAGGCTGCCGTGCTGTCATATGCCCAAGACCATGGCACGGCCGAGATGCAGGTCTTCGTTCACGCGCATCAGAGAAAGCTTGCGGACTTTCTGCAAGAAGCCGCCGACTGGGGAATGGCACGCTCCGCGGCAGCGGCCGAAAAAGATCTGGACTGGGATCTGGTCTGCCGTACAGCGCAGGAAGCCTGCCCACATGATGGGAGCTGCACCTATGCCGCAGCCGTGCAAGCGTTCTTCTCGGCCAATGCAGCGTGTGTGTCGCAGCAGGAGCTGGCAACGGCCCTGCGGGCGATCATTCGCTCAGGCCCTTCGAAGACAACACGGGTGCCGCTTCTTGCAGGTCCCACGAATTCTGGGAAGACAACCATCTTGCTTCCCTTTGATGATCTTTTCGGGTTCAAGCACGTTTTCCACAAGCCTGCATTGAACTCCAAGTTCGCGCTTCGCAATCTGTTGAAAGAGAAGCGGTTCTTGTTCTGGGATGACTACAGACCTGTGGAATACGCCCAGGAGACTCTACCAGTCACTGCGTTTTTGAGCTTGTTTCAGGGCCAGCCCCTCGAGGTGCAAGTCTCGCAGGCCTTCAACGATGGCAATGTGGACTTTGAGTGGCATCGTGGATGCATTATGACCGCCAAGTCCGAGGGCCTCTGGGTGCCATATGGTAGCGTCTCCCAGGAAGATGTGCGCCACATGCAGAGCCGTGTCCATGTTTTCACGGCCACCGCCACCGTCCGTCATCTCCAGGACACGCAGCCCTGCAAGCAGTGCATGTGCGCGTGGATCCGCGACGCGGCAGCGCAGCACGATGCAGAGCAGGTGGTCCGTGTCGTGGGGCCGCCCAGAGCCGTGGAACCAGCATCAGAAGCTGCGGGTGTGGCTGGACTTGCAGCTCTATGTGTGCAAGCCCGCCTGCCCGCGGAGAAGATGCAGCACATGGATGCCGAGCTCCACGCTTTGGGTGCCGTGCATGTGACGGAGCTTAGTGTAGAAGATTGGAGGCGCTTGCAATCTTGGGGGGAGTTGCTGCCTTTCGAGCAGCGCCGCCTCCTGTCGGCAGTCAGCAGCTAAAGCGCTGTCTGATCACCTGGTGTCGAGGAACGAAAGAGTCGTGCGGTCGGCCACGGCAAAACTGTGCGCCAGCTGCACCACGAGCCTTTCAAACTTAATCGCTGTGCCAGGCGGCGGATTTCGGGAGAGCGCTTTGGTCTGCCTTTGCTTTGGGTCCCAGAAAGCCGGTCTATGTCATCTGCAAATGCAGGAAAACCCGCGTCAGGTTAACGCCACCGATGCTGTGGATGTTGACTGGCAGGGTTACAAACGTGCGAACCATTACCTGCTCCTTTCATTCGCAGCGTCACGAAACTCCGCAAGTCTAGCAGAAACCTGGACGTCTGGGCCTTCCGCAGAGCCGGAGGATAAGCGCGAAGTGATGGCTACGTGATGGGCTGAAAGCCAACCGAAGGCGCGGAAAAATGTTTGAAGACCACAGGGAGCATTGCCCTGACCCTGCTGTTTACCTAATTTTAGGTGGCGAGCAATTTACTAAACAAAGCTTGGTTTACACTTCAAATTTACGAAAAAATTTACGTAAAAAAAAAGTGTAAATTAATTTACTTTGTATAGTAAAAAATTTACACTGCTATGTAAATTTTTTTACACTGCAAAATACATGTTTTTAGGTTACACATTCCCGAATTTGAAGAAGTGAAATGCAAGCTAATTTTGGTTGTTTTTGTTTCTTTTATCATGGTTCTGCTTGTTGATTGCATGAGATTTTCCTGCGACTGTACAGTGCGGCATGGTCAGGTGTGAAGATAAAATTATGAGAATTGTGTTGCAAGCATACTTGTTAAGCCATGGTTTTCCATGTTGAAATCGCAGCTCGGTTTTATTCTGTGCTGGGTCGAGCCGGCGGATTGCTTGCGATGTGTGCTTTTTACATGCGAGAAATCGGTACATGTACATTTGCGAGAGTCATCACAATATAGTTTATACCTGCGAGGAGTCCACCTTTACCTGTGCGAGACTCTTGTAGGTTACATGCGAGAGATCTACTTATATATATATATATACTTTTCTGAGATCCGAGAGTGAGAAAAATTTTCGGACGTTGCAGCTGTGTGTTTGGTACAGACGAGACCCAGAGGTAAGTGCGAGGCTGGATGGAGACAGAGACAAATGCATTCCATTTTTTTGAGAAATCATAAATCCTATACATACACAGTATATACAGTCTTGCGAGCATGGCTTCCTTAGCAGCTGCAGCTTCGGTCAAGCTGGCGGAGGGCGCTTCCGCTGCAACGGGCAAAAATGCCAAGGACCGAGTGGTTGCCGATCCGCTTATTACAGCAACGGAGCTGGCGAAGGGGGTGTTGGGCTTTCTCGAGTTCAAGAAGACGAAGGACCTGTGGCCTTTACTGTGCCCCCCTCCGGGCGGGCCAATAAGCTACACTTGGCACACTGCCGTCCACGGTCCGTGGTTGGCAAAGACAGCTGGGCTGCTGTTTGACCTTCTTCGCCTCGCCCCGAACACGAAGTTGTTGTCGAAGCGGGTTACCCGAAGCTTTTGGATCCTTCACGAGCAAAAGAACCTGCAGCTCGAAGGCCACAAAGACTACAAGGCAGAGGACCTTGTGGACAAGATGGACACCGCCATCCGTCTTCTTCTTAGCCACCTCCGTGCGATGAAGCAGAAGGAGAGCTTCAAGCGGAAAGTCTACAGGTCCCTGTAGCACGAGGATCAAGTGTGCCGTGGCTGCACATATGTCTTTCGTGTTTTTTCGCTGTATATATATAATTCGTGTGACGGAAGAAAGAAAAGTGTTGCAAACTTTTTTATCTAAGTCTGTGCAAACATACAATCAGGAAGCTTGACCTTTGCCTTGAAAGGGTGCAGGTGCAGGAGTTTGCCCCGAAGCCTCTTGATTCCCCCAGCACGGCCCTTGTTCCCGTGAACGAGGATGAGAAGCCTGTTCCTTTTCGTGGTGACGAGAAGCTTACTCCTTTGCAGGATGTTGAGTTCCCGGAGTTGCCGGAAATCTTTAAGAACAGCAGCCCGACCAAGTTTCCGGACACCTTGAAGAGCAGCGAGCCGAAGAAGTTTGCGGAGAAGTTTGTGCACATCCATAAGAGCAGCAAGCCGAAGAAGAGCGTTATGAAGAAGGGCACCCTGAAGAAGAAGGCCACAAAGGCAAAGAACAAAAAGGCAGGAAAGGCAAAGATCAAGACTGGTGCCGGGGCTGAGCCGGCCAAGGATGTGGAAGTGATCTCTTCCACGGATGAGTGCGACTTGGACATCCTCAAAAATGCCATGGCTTTCATGCCGCCGGTGTCTGTGGCTGTGGCCAAAAGAAGGGTGCTTCGAAGCCCAAAGCCACCGGCAAGCCGAAAGAGAAGAGCCCCAAGCCCAAAGCCACAGCGAAGGCGAAGTCGGCGGCGAAGACGAAGGTGGCGAAGCTGGCGGCGAAGCCGAAGCCGGCGGCGGCGACTTCGCCGTCTAACAAATGGCTGTCCGGCGAAAAGTACGGATCTTGCAAGGTAGAGTTCTACTCTGAGAAATCCTACATCCGCAACTACGATAACGGCGGCAAGCTGAGGAGCATCATTTCCAGTTGCTGTCCGAAGCATCATGAGGTGATCGAGAAGATGATTCCCTATGTCGAGCAGGGCATCCCGCTCTTGGAGCTCTACAAGCTGCGAAAGGACGTCATGAAGTCGCTGGGGGTTTGAAAACCAAAATGTGTTCCGTGCGGGATGTGATGTGCACCCTGGGTTTTCTGAACTTTGTAGACTATATAACAATCTGAGTTTCAAGCATATATATGTTGTATATAAACGTGGTTTGTTTTCCCACAAATCTGATAAAACCCATGGGTGCTAGTCACGGTGTGTTTCTATATGTCTTTCGTTTACATGTAGAGCACTACATCTGCCACAATGCCATTTAGCATAATGCATCTTTGGCCCTTTTAGTGAGAAGCACAAAAAGGGTGAACCTTCCGGCAGCAGAGTGGCAATGACTGCGAGAAAAAATGTTTCTTGCATTTGTGTGTGTGTGTGAGGTTGAGTGCTTCCTGTTCTGTGTGATATATGTATTTGATCCCTATCATATACTGTATATATAAGCCTTTGTAACCCCGAAACCACCAATAGCCTAAAGCCTCAAAGCATGTTTACTTGCGACGGTGATTTTTGTATATGTACTTGCGATGAGTTCTGCTTTTTACCTGTGCGAGTGTTTCCTTTTACATGCGATGTGAGGAGCTTTGTATATTACTTGCGAGATTTTCCTTGTGTGCACCTTTACATGCGATGGGGAGCTTTGTATATTACTTGCGAGATTTTCCTTGTGTGCACCTTTACATGCGATGGGGAGCTTTGTGTTACTTGCGAGATTTTCCTTGTGCAGCTTTACATGCGCTGGGGAGCTTTGTGTTACTTGCGAGATCTACCTGCGAGTGTGTCTTGCCTTTAAAGCAGTATTTCACAAAAACCCTCAACCCTCACTAAGCCCTAAAACCCAAAACTAATTCTAAACCCATAAACCCTATATAAACCCCAAAACCCGAAACCCCAAACCCGACTCCCCAAACTTAAACCGCAAACCGACAGCCCGGATTCCTTGTGAGCCCCCAAAAAACCATTCTCCAATGTCTAACACTTTCGAGTTGGAATTGCTTGAGTGCAGAGAATGCCGGCTGAAGAGGTTTATCGAGGCTTTTTTGCGAGATGATGTTGGAGCCGAAACTTGTGGCCGTGGTCGATGTTTCCTTTACAGCAGGAGAGACTCTAGTTTTGCGACGTAGTATCTCCTACACACGATGTGTTCGACACGATGTCACCACCATGTGCCGATGCGGCTTATTCTCACAGTATTTGTAGAAGGTTTGGATTGTAGATAGCTTCGCATAGATGCTCTGGACCTTTAAAGCATACAACCCAAAGCCATTACCGAGTTTCGGGTGTCAGGCTTTCGGCGCCGGGGCTAGGCTCTAGGCACATTTTTATCCACAAAGAATAAAGGCTGTTCACTTTGGGTGTTCTAACACATATATAGCAAGTTTTGCTTCGCGGCCATGGCTACTGTCGACTGCTACCGTGTCTACGTGAAGAATGTCACGTACAGTGCGACGAAGTGGGCCACTCGAAAGAAAAGTAGCTTTGGGTTTAGGGTTTAGGGTTTAACATATATACTTTATATGTACACAATATGTAGATATAGATAAACTCAATACACGTCTATTTGCCACAATCTGACACTCATTACTTTTCTTTTGTGTCTAATTATATATGCTTATATCTACACATATATACAAAGGGTGAGGTTGGTACACATATAGACAGGCATACATATATGTAGTTACATGAGAGAGAGCCGAGGCGATCAGGGCGGCGAGCGAGGAGCTTGGGGTGCTGGATTGCCTGAACATACAAGTGGTGCGGGAGCGTTACTGGGAGAAGAAGCAGAGCAAGCCTGATCACTGCTCGATCTTCTTAGAGTTCGCAACTTGGTTTTGAAAAAAATTACTTGCGACCCCTACATAAACCCTAAACCCTAAACCCTATAAACCCCAAACCCCTAACCCCCAAACCCTAAACCAAAGGACTCGCCAGATGCCGCTCAGCTTGCCCGGGCTTCGCTCGACGGGCAATGGCATGGGAAAATGGCGACGAACAAGTACCTGGTGGCAGAGCTGGCGAAGCCGCCCCTTCGAAAGCTTCGAAGGAAGACGAGTCGTGGGGCAAGTGGGCACCACCACCAGAACAGCCGCCTTGGAAAGGCCCTCCGCCCACCCCCCCTCCACTGGGCCAGGCACCACCGCCATCCCAAAGCCCACCAGATGTCCCAGAACCAGCACTCCCACCAAAAGCCAAAGCGATGCCGACCCAGCCCCCGTACCCACCGCCGCAACACCTTGCACCACCACACCCAAAGGTTCCACCTGAGCACCTTTACGGTTTGGAGACGGTGAAGCCGCAAGCCTGGGAGCTCTGGGTACATGGTGGTCCACGACCCAAAGAATCTTGCATTGCATAGTTCAACAACATATTTTGTTACACATATCTGCATGTGTTTTTATATATATGTATATATAATCAACATGTGTACAAAGAGCTATAGGGCAGCTAGGGGGGCCAAATCTAAGAATACTATATGGCATCATGTGAGAACCCCAAACGACCCGCCCTAAAAGATTCATAGTTTCATATTCCGACGACAACACCAGCCCCAGGAGGATGCTGCTGCCCCGCTTTCAGAAGGAGCCTTCGATTCGAACACCAAGACCGAGGCCTGTGGGTGTGTGTACCCTTACTTGTGAGAAGAAGAACAAACTCCAGAGCCACACAATGAAGTAGAGCTCCCACAAAAAAGGACAACAAGCAGCTGCCGCTGGAGCCGGCTGGACCAAACTCGGTGGTGGATGACGGTGCAGTACCCGGGCCGAATCATTTAAGCCATCACCCTGCAAGTAAAAGAAGGCCCTAAATCGAAACTCCACAAACCTATACACAGCAAACGGTTGCTTCGGTTGCTTATATATACTATATATATAGTGAAAGGAAGCTGTGGCCGAGAAAGCCCCCGTCGTCGACGTTAAGCCCTGGAATGAGATGACGGCTGCTCGGTTGGCTGTGGCCCTATAAAAACCTTACTTTTCCAGAACCTTCAACCCTAAACCTTGAACCCTACACCCCTAAAACCTAAACCCTAACCCTAAACCCAGACAACGATTCCCACCCAAACTTTGTGGTTTTTGAAACCAAAAGCTATATCCAGTGAATCCTCCCAACTCCAAGCTCTATCCCCACAGGCCCAAGAGCAATATGACTGGGCTCTTCTTCACTCTGGCGACGCTTACACGGGGCCAATTCCAGAGCCTTTTTCTGCGATAGCAGCAACCTCAAAAAAGCCGCTTTATAAACCGGCACCAAACCAATAGAGCCGGTTTAGGGTTTAGGGTTTTTAGGGTTTCTCTCAAAAATAAAGTGTTCTATGAGCCCACAGCCTTATGTTTAGGCGTGTAGACTTTTTTGTCAACCCTAATTTCTGCCCGAGTCTGTGTGTATTTTTACTTGCGAAGAAGAAGAGTGTGTGTTTCTTCGATATATAGACAACACAAAACCGAGGAAGAGTTTGGCACTGGCTTCCCACCGGAGCCGCCGATCGCCAAGCCGAAGCCGTCTGCGAGGAAAGTGGCCCCGGCCGCCGTGGAGCCGCCCGTGGACCCGCGGCTGAAGCGGCAGATCGCCGAAGCGGAGCAAGCCAATGAGCCGCCCAGCAGTGTAGATGAAGATGAAGAAGAGAAAGAGAAGAAGAAGAAGAAGAAAAAGAAAAAAGAGCCCAAAGCCAAGAAGGCAAAAAAGGAGCCGACCCCACCCCCAAAGGAGCCCAGCCCGACTTCCGAGGGTGAAGGTGAAGATGTTGAAGAGAACAGGGCTCGGAGCTCGGGGCGGGCTCGTAGCCCGGGGCGGGCTCGTAGCTCGGGGCGGGCTCGTAGCTACTCTAGGCGGGCTCGTAGCTACTCTAGGCGGGCCAGTAGGAGTCGTGCTCGTAGCTACCGGAGCCAAAGGCGAAGGAGCTACCATGGTCGCAGCCGTAGCTACGGTCGTCTGCACAGGAGTGACAGCCGTAGCTACCGCAGGTACAGAGGCGACAGTCGCGGCCGATACCATCGTCGTTACTACCGCCGTTGAATATAATGCAGTTCCCTATAAACCCTTAAAACCCTAAACCCTTAAACCCCTGTGCTGTTTGTGTGTCTATAGCATATAGTCTAGAGGGATAAAGCTTTACACAACAGTAACGGCGATGGCAACAGCACAGTGCTGCACGAGAGACGATGAGACAGGCCGAGCCACTCATTTTTCTCACAATTAAGCACAATGTGCAGCGACCCCATGGATGTAGTATAAAATTGTAGATGCATAGGCTACAAATAAGCACGTATGTGTGCATATGTATATGTATATGTTTCTTTATACATATATCTATATATACATATATGTATATACATAGTCGAACTTACACGACACTACATTATATGTGCCCAGGCAACAAAACCTCGAGGATCCTCAGAAGGTCGTCTGCACATCCGGATAATTGCGAAGCTGTGCGAGACTCCGACAAGCAAGTGAAGAGGGCGATTGGAAAGAGTTGTAGTCGCAGAGATTGTGGTGGTGGCTACATACACACGTGCACATGTCTATAGAGTGTATAGAGAACACATGTGAACATGCCTGGGTTGCTTGAAGGGCCTATCAAGTCACACGATAGGACAAAAAACAGCACGGCCCGAACCCTAAACCATTTATGAAGATACTGCATACACCACACATGAAGCCCTGAATCCCCAAACCGAACATGTAGATTGCAGAACCTGTATTCATGCATCTATATATAGAGAGAGGGCTTAGGGGCTCAGGGGTCTCGGGGTTTAGGGGTTTAGGGTTTCGGGTTGAGACACACAGTGTGCCGGTCCCCACACACGAAGCGTAGCGCTTGAAGCTGGGAAACCACTTGTGGGGATCCGATGAGATGCGGCTTAGACCTTACATGCGAGACTCGAACAACACACCGGAAAGGCACCGGTGGGCAGGTTTTGCAACAAGCTCCCCCAAATTTTCCATAGATTTTACAAAAATTTCAGCAGATTTTACAAAAAAATCAAGAGGTTTTCCAAAAAATCTCGATGCAGTTTCGATGCAGTTTATATGCAGTTTCGATGCTGGTTCGATGCGGTTTTAAAACTACATACAAACTGCATAGCTTTTACAGCATTTCGCGATGCAGTTTGTATGTAGTTTTAAAACCGCATCGAAACAGCATCGAAACTGCATACAAACTGCATCGAAACTGCATCGAGATTTTTTGGAAAACCTGTTGATTTTTTTTGTAAAATCTGCTTAAAATCCATTGACAAACTCCCCAGCCCACCCCACCAGCCCCCACCTCCCCCCCACCCACCCACCACCCCACCCCCCACCCCCATCCCCCCCCCCCCACCCCCCAACCACCCACCCACCCCCCACCCCCCACCCAACCACCCACCCACCCCCCACCCCCCACCACACTCCCCACACCCCCCACCCCCCACACTCACACCCCCCACCCCCCATCTCCCACCCCCCACCCCCACACCCCCCACCCCCCACCCCCACCCCCACCCCCCACCCCCCACCCCCACACCCCCCACCCCCACCCCCCCCAACCCACCGCCCCACATCCAACACTATATACGGTGCTCTGCGAGGATCAATCGTATATTGTATAGCTTTTCGGCTCCAAAAAAGTCTGTCCTTCTCCCTCCCTGACTAGACAGAACAAAGCCTCTCTGCGAAGATGCCACGACAGGAGACCTGTGTTGTTCTTTTGTTTTTCCGACGAACCACATAGTCACTTTTCTGAATGCGGAAAGGGAATAGCTATATTCTCGTGTTCCAGGAAGACAGGAGCCGAAGCCGAAGCCGGAGCCGGTCGCCCAAACGAGTGTGGAAATGGGCTTGGCGGACCTGTGTCCATCATGGACGACAGCAACTTGGTTGCATTAGATCTATTGTATAGGTTTTGTTTAGGAGAGTAATTTGGCTTTTTAATATTATACATAATCCCCAAGGGTCTGGTACTGGGTCTGGTGGAGCGAAGCAGCAGCTGAGCAGCAAGACCAGTGAGCTACGACTTGCCAGCACGTTGTAAAGAAGTGCATGTACATAATTAAATTGTCTCGTTGCTTTTGCAGACGGAGCTAGATATAAGAGCAGCTGTTTTTCTGCACAGCAGTAACTTCTATACTTTATCGTGCCTGCAAGTGTGAAGCAAAACAATGAGCCGGGCCGACTCCAGGAGCCTGCCTATAAAAGCCCGAGAACCCAACAACTGATGTCATATAAACCCTGAACCCTAAACTATATACCTTATATACAGAACCCCGAAACCCTTCAACCTAAAACCTGTGTGCCAGACCCCACACAGAAGCTTGCATGTGTCTTTACACCAGAGCTGGCGAGAAAATTATATATACTTGTGTGATTCAAGCTATACTATGACTGTGACGAAACACATTCGGTGTTGTCTGCATGTGAGAGAGAACTTACACTGCGATGACAATTATGTTTACTTCTATCTGCAGCTGTGAGCACTTCAGCGAGGGGTGCCTTTTTTGTGAGGACAGTATATCATCTTTACTGTTCGTGTTTTCCCTGCGATGGCTGAAGACAGCCAAGCTCCGGAGGCTCTTTTTGGTTTTTGTGTTTTGTAAAACCAGAGTGTTATATATATATGTAGGCCGAGGAAGAGCCCCAGGACGAGCAGGCAGAAGAAGAAGAGCAGGAGGGGCCCATGAAGAAGCCGGCGGCGAAGATCACGATAAAGAAAGAGCCCGGGACCGGGATTTTGAAAAAGCCTGCAGCAGAAGGAACAACGAAAGCAACAGCAGCAAAGAGCAAGCCCAATCAAAAGCCCACTCCGAAGGCAAACCCAAAGAGCACCCCAAAGGCCAAAGCAAAGGGCAAAGCAAAGGCCGAAGCAAAGGCCCCAGCCAAGGAGAAGAAGAACAAGAACGAGAACAAGAAGGAGAACAAGGGCAAGGAGCAAGAGAAAGGAAGCAAGCCCAGTAGCAGCAGCAGCAGCAAAAACACTCCCAAGCAGAATGACAACAACAAGAAGCGGAAGCTGGAGGACAACTGGGCGGATGGATTCGAGGAGGTGGAGGATGCCGCCGAAGAGCAGCCAGAGGAGGAGACACCCACAGACGACGAGGTGCTGGCCATGGAAGACCCGGCGAAGGACTCGGGGAAGATGGACCGCAGCAAGCAGCACAAGTTCATGAGCCTGCTAAAGGACGGGTCAGTGCCAGAATGGCTCGAAGATGCATGGGAGAAGTCCCAGAAGATGAAAACGGGCAAGCGGCAGAGACAGCGGGAGCTTATCAACAATGCTATCGACCGACGATCCGGTGTTGACACCAGCCTGGTTCTCAACTTTGCCAAACCAATGTTCCACTCCATGCAGGTGACGACGAAAAGATGGGTATCGGGGGTGATTTCAAGGTGTGCTCGCTTCCTTAAGTGGAGAGGCACTTCGACGCCGAAGGCGAAGTCGGGGAGTGTATAAAGTATCTATAGTATATATAGGTCCAGCTTATAGCTATAGTTTTACAATGAGCAAAACCTTGAAACCCTAATACACCACAACCCTTAAACCTTATATGTAAACTACGAAGCCATGAACCCTAAAGCCTGCATACGCCTTACACCTTTAGAAAATTTAAAACCTTCAACCCCATACACCTTGAACTCTGGACCCCACCGGCTTTTGTTTTGTAGTTCTAACTGTTTATAGAGGGCTATACTACATTTATTTTTATTATACCATATATGCATATCTAAAAACACTCTATAAATGCATTCCCATACAATATATATTATATATAATTGCTATACTATACGTATAATAATGATGACCACAACCCTTCGTGCACCCCAAACCTTAAACACTGAACCTGTGCACCTATATATATATATATATATATATATATATATATATATATATATAACCCCAAACCCCAAAGCCTCAAACGACGAAGCCCTGAACCCTAAAACCTTCAAGCCTCAAACCCTTAAGCTTGAACCCTAAACCCCTTCGGCTTGTCTTTTCTTCTGTGGGGGGAGCGAGGAGAACTACACGAAGTCCGAGGCGACCAACAAGAAGAAAACCCTGGGCAAAATCTTGCTTCAGGGGAAATTCAATCTTAGCAATGAGCAGTTCGAAGCCGCA
>CAJNDT010003022.1:0-26107 GCA_905221615.1 Symbiodinium sp. CCMP2592 | reverse complement strand
TTGGGGCTTAATTTAAGTATGGTTCAAGACTTCCGGACACCGCAAAAGCTGTTATTTCTGGCACACCCGTCTGAGATTGCCAACGGGAAAAAGCTGCTTGCCGCTGAGTGAGGCCCAGATTCACCCTAAACCCTAAACCCTAAACCCTAAACCCTAAAACCCTAAACCCTAAACCCTAAACCCTAAAACCCTAAACCCTAAAACCCTAAACCATACCTCCAACAAAAACCAAACCCCAACCCTGAAGGCCCCGAATCCAGGAACCCTCAGCCTCATGCGAACCGAAATCCTGATGCCATAGACGAACGCTTGGCGGGGGTTCCTTGTTTAGGCTCTTTCCCAAGCCAAAGTTGCTTAAGCCCACAACCCTCTAAAGTGATACAACGATTCAAAACACCCTCAGTGCAAGGCTGTTCCAGGACGGTCTTGTGGTGACTGGCCAGCTGGCTGCAAGAAGAGACCCACTGTTTCCGTGGGTAGATGGGGCTCTTGGTTAGAAGCTGCCCCCACCCTGTAATAGTGATTATAAGGATTATATAGGATTATATTAAGGCCCTAATATATTCCTACTATACCACTATTACAGGGTGGGGGCAGCTTGTAAGCTCTTGGTTTTTCTAGGGCTTGTAAGGATGTAACAAGTGCTTCGACAATGCCTAAGGGTCCACGCACCCATTTCCCATACATACTTAGTCATAAGAACGGGTTCCTACAGGCAAAACCGTCGGAGCAAAACTTATACTACGCGGGCACTCGGATTCTCAGCAGATGTGTACTTGGTAATATGCGGCATATTGTATTGTTTCGTCTCGGCGACGTAAGTTACGTCGGGGCTTCGATGGTCAATGCGATCAGGGTTTCAGGGTCTAGAGCTAGGGGTTGGCAGAAGCTGTTCTGCACCTCGAGAACGCAACCAGCATAAGTAGCATAACAGCAAAATTCAGAGTTCGTATGTAGTGGCATATATACAGTACTCGGGACATGGGAGGCCTCTTAAATATGATTTGAAGGATTTCGAGTTTGAGTTTCCGAGCTTTTGATATCGGGTCGTAAGCTCTGGGATATATTGTTCAGCGTTTGAAGCTGTGCGGCTGCACTGCAGGATTCAGGGTTTCTTGTTCGTCTACAGTACAGGCTTCTCCGGCTTGGGAGCGTCGAGGTGCTTCAAGTGTTGCTGATGACACAGGGCCCTTGTTACACGGGCTCCCCGCCTCCAACAAGAACAGAACACAGACACGCCTTGATGCGGTGTGTCGCAGTCAGTCTCTGGGATGTCTCTATACCTTAACCTACCGAACCAAACATGTTGCGTAGGCTCTTATAGCATACGCCCTAATATGGAGTTTATAGGGACCCCACTAAAAACTAGGGTTTGGTAGGAGCCCGAAGTCCTACTTTGCTGAAAGCCTCGATGCCTAAGTGGATCTTGTGCTGAGGCTTCACGCAGGGTGCACTGGATGGCAACAGCAATCGAGGAGAAGAGGACGGTGAGAAGACATAAGTACTCTAAGTTCACGGCCCGGGCCAAAGCCATCCTATTTATGAGAGTTCGAATTGCCTTCAACGCGAAAGGAGCTCCAACTGCGTAGAATCCCCACCCTTTTTAGCTAGCCCTCATGCTTGTGTAAGTACTCGGGCATAGTTGAAGGGTTAGATGGTGGATGAGCATGTTCAACAGGGCATCAACAAAGGGCATTCTGAGTGTGGTCATTGCGAAGTCGGAAGCAGTGGCTGGTTGGAAAATTGTCTCAGAGACGCGTGGGACCGCGATAGGCTTAGCGTTTCACCTCGAGGCCCACATAAACCCCAAACACTGAACCTCAAAACAGAGTCCGACTCAAGCGGGGTCAAGCGCCTTGTTGCGGCTCTCAGGACGTCTTCCTCATGGAGTTTGACGGCAATGTCACCCGGTTTAGACTATATGTTTATATAGTTTTCACTCTAGAATACAGAGCAGTGTGCTTGATTTGTGGCACTCTCTTCAGCCAATGCATAGAAACACCGCTTGACGCACCTCCGAGGCTCATGTCATGTATTGTGTTGGCTGGGTTTGGGTGTTGGGCAGAGACCTCGGTTGTATTAAAGACACGAGCCGACCGGCTCATGAATTATCCTAAGCCCGAAATGTAAGCACTGTCCAACATGCAGACGGAACAGGGTGCTAAAGCAAAACCTAGACTCCAAACCCTAAACCCTAAATCCTACCCTTCTACTCTAAACCCTAAAGCCCTAAACCCGAAGCCCTAAATTGTTCTCTGTACGCATATGGGTTCAGTGTACTCCGAGTGGGACGTTCTGAGATGAGATGGCCTGAGCCTCCTGAGGGCGCTGCAAAACCCTGGGGCTCTAAGCGATAAGTCCTAGAGCGGCCACACTACAGCCTAAACCCTTACCCCTGTGAACCCTCTGGTTCGAAATCCTAGAACCCCGAAAGTTACCTACACTCTCCATTGCAGTTCTTTTTGCTGGGTCAACCAATCACATATTCGGCTCCTACAAGGTAACCCCACAAGGTCAGCAAAAGGTAAGCACAATGGAGACTTTAGATAGAGCCCCTAGAGTTAGACCCTAAACCCTACACCCTAAAGGGAACTCCAGAAAGTTGGAATATGGTTTCAGGGTAGGATACCTTATAATTTACCATAAAGGGTTTAGGATAGTCATATTCCAACTTTCTGGCTTTTACTTTAAACCTTTCAAAGATAGACCCCGGCGCTTGAGCTAATCTCAGGTTTCGTGGACTGGCACATGGCAGTGGGGCACTGCGGGGAAAGACTTCCTGAGCCGATCCGCTGCATCCACTTGTGATCCGCTTACAGGAATACGGTTGATGATAAAAATCCTGCATGACCTTAAGGACCCTAAACTATGGGAATTATGGTATATTCCCTATAATGGGTCATGCAGGATTGATATCATCAACCGTATCACCCCTAAACCCTACAATGCTCTGGGGGCTTCAAGGTTCAGGGTTTAGGGCCGAAGCCCTATTGTAAACAATATGCATGCCGCTGTATAGGTAAATTTGATTATCAAGGGCTCTACGTGGTGCGGGGGTTAGGGATTCAGAGTTTAAAGTTTAGGTTTTGGAGATGTAGGATTTCGGGTTTCGGGATATGTGCATTTAGGAGCTAGGGTTGAGCGCTGAGGGTCTTGGAGCTCTGAGTTCGGGGTTTATAGGGCTTCCTATAGTCTCCATTGTAGTTCTTTTTTTTTGGTTTAACCAAATACCCTAAGGGTCCATGTACTCACATAGTATATACATTGGCCGTAAAGTACTCCCTATATAGGTACATTGGGCCCAAAGTATATGCTATATGGGTACATGGACCCTTAGGGATATATAATTAGGATCCTATAAGGTAACCCCAAAAAGGAACTACAATGGAGACTATAGGTTCTGCTCTCGGGCTGTCTCGAGTGTAGGGTCGTAGGTGCCCAGAAGTATTCCCCACCCAACTACTGCTCGATCCGAAACTCAGCACAGGTTGAATCCTGAAACCGGCAGCCTAAACACTCATCCAAGGGCCCTGCGAAGAAGCGCAGACGGAAGCTGAAGCTTTAGAGTCCCAGAATGATTAGAATTCAGGCTTCAGAGTCAGGCCACCTGTGCTGTGCTCATCTAGCCGGACACGCTTGTCTCTAAGACGACTCTAGCTCCAAAGTTCCGAACGACAGGTTCGAGTATAAAGACTGCCTTTATCTGATTACAAAGCCTGACATTCCGGCAAAGGTGCCGTGGCCGTGACGAGCTCCAGTGCCCCTTTGCTGCAAATGTTGCCAGTTCGACTGGCGAGGGTTGCACAAGGGTCTAGAATCCAGAGTAGGCCCTTATTCCCCTTTTTAGGGTTTATAGGTTCCCTTATAACCCCCTTCAAACCAAAAAGGGCACCCTTTTTATTCCTAGGTTACTCTTAGGTCTAGGGTGTTTATCAACACGATTCAGACACTCTGGCTCTACAATGGGGCTGTTATTTTAATGAAAAGTTTTCTTGTTCCAGCATGACACGGTGAATCCTAAAGCACCGAATCCTAAAACCCAAAGCCCTAACCTTGCCCGGAGCCCGGCAGAAGCGAATCTTTGCCGGCAGGTTCAGAGCCTGAGCACCACTGCTAAGACCCAGAGTAGGCCCTTATTCCCTTTTTGCAGGGTTCAGGTTCCTATATAAGCCCTTAAAACCAAAAAGGGCACCCTTTTTTTCCTAGGTTACTCTTGGGTCTAGACTGTCACAGTGTATGTATGGTTTTGTTGTTAAAACCTTCCGTTACAGGGTTCCTATTTTAAGAATTCTACGATTCTACAAGGAATCTGTAAAGCTTCTATACTCCTATACGACCAGAAACCCTATAGCACCAGATGAATGTACATATATATATATATATATATATATATATATATATTAGTAATATATATATATATATATGTATATATGTATATCTAATACATACACACATACACATACAACACCCTACTACTCCCTCCACCCAAATCACAACAATAAGCACCCCTTCAGCCCGAACCGCCCCAGGAAATTCTCCTGGCTGGGCGAACTTCCGAAAGTATGACTGGCTTTAGGATCGCCTGGCTTCCCTAAGCTCCATGTACCTGTATAGGGTACTTATAGTATAAGATATACACCAAAACCCTATCAGAAATATGAAGGCTCCATGTACCTATGTAGTATATGCTTAGGCCTTAAAGTACCTAAGGCCGGAGCAAATACTTAATGGAGCCGTGGCGGTTCTGCTCCGGCGTCGGGTGTGAAGTGTTGCGGCTTTTAGGGTTTCTGCCTTTAGGCGTGTAGGTTTGAGGACATGTATAGTTTTAGGTTTGAGTGCATTCAGCCTATAATTTACCAATCTTATTCTTTTGGGTTCCTTAGTATGATTAGAGCATGATTTCCCCCAAACCCTGTTCCATCTTTTCAGACCCCTGTATCATTGTTTCTGTTGCGGATTTGCAGTGCTGTGGGCGGGTTGAGGTTTCTGGACTTTGTGAGGACCATGCCACATGTGTGCACAGCTTGGGATGGCCCACAACAGACCTCGTACAGCACCACTACGACGACACCGTCTGACGGACTTCAAGTGTGTATTTAATGCTGAATCCGTCTCATGACTACAAAGAGTGACCAGGTACATTGAGAGAATTACAACGACGAGATCATAGATCCTGTAGGTGCCAATTGCCCTGCCATCCAAGCTTGAACTTGCGAATGGCCAGCTGTCTTTCCAATCCAATCCGCAACGAAGCCGCAGCTACCAGAAGCCTGACAAGAAGCGCATTAATAGACCCCGCTGCTGTAAACATCGTGGAATAGAAAGCCCCATAGAGACCTCAAAGCCCTAAAACCATGTGGGAGTTTCCGAAAATAAGGGACCCCAATATAGTACCCCAAATAGTAAGATCCTTTTGATAAGGACACCAAAATACGGTACCCCTAATTTTCGGAAGCACGGAATCCAAGAAACGAAGCCCCAGGAGGCAGGGTGTCTTCGATGCCTTCGTCGTCGCCATGCCCGGCGCTTACCTCATGGGAGGCCAAAAGGGGTTTTAGCCTATGGGGGTTTAGTAGATTAGGGTTCCCATAATAGGGTTCATATTAAGGAAACCCTACCCCAAGAATCTTAAAACCCCCTTTTGGCCCCCCATCATTACCTTGAACCCCAAACCCGAAGACTGAGGCTCCCGTAGACTCGGGATTTTCAACGGTACTCTGCAGTTGGAACAGAGCCCGAACACACACACACACACACACACACACACACACACACACACACACACACACACACACACACACACACACACACACACACACACACACACACACACAAACGCACAAAAACTAATGCTGAACCCAAGCTGGAAAAGGTCCCAAACAGCTTCAGCCGAAACCGTGAGGTCTCAGGGTTGAAGATTTTGGAGCCCAGGCGCCTTTCTATACCGGCTCTAGGGTCGATCGGGTTCTGGACTTAGGGTTTACCTAGAGACTCCAATATCCTTTAGTTAAGGAAGATACCTTAAATCATATAAGGGATCCTACTATAGTTTGAGGTAACTTCCTTAATTAAACGGCTGGGGTCATGGACTCTGCAACTCTATCCGAGTCTTCCCCAGATCAGAAATAAAAAACCTTCAGAAATCAGGTGAAGTGAGTTTGAGTCTTGCCTAGGGCCCTAGAATGCCCTGAACAAAAACAAAACCAGACCGTTCAGCCCCTGATATGGGTGATGGCCTCTTCAGGCGTAACCCTTAAGCAGCCGGATGTATAGTATCCGCAGAATATAACGTAGCCCTTCGGACGAAGCATGGTAGCAATGCACATACCAACCCATGTAGAATCCCCTTATAGTAATCCTGATAGTAATCCTTGTAGCAATCCTTGTGGTAAGTCTTACAGTAATCCTTATATGGTAATCCTCAGAATAATCCTTATGGGAGCCCTGTTAGTCTTAGAAGTCCCTATAGTAATGCTGAGGTCGGTACGAAACGTCAGTCTTATGGAGCCTGTCGCGAGCACGCCTCCTGAGCTCCAGGTGCCGGGGATTTAAAGCCCAACACCACCCTATGCCCTGCTAGGGTTCCTTTAAGGATGCCTTTAAGGGGTCCTAGAAGGGATCCTTGAAGGATTCCTTCACGGGGTCCTATAAGGGTTGTTTTAAAGGTTCCTTGTGGGTCCGGTAAGGTCTCTTTTCAGGGTTCCTTTCTTTTGATGGGCTCTATGAGAGTTCCTTTAAGAAACTTCAGGTTTCCTGTAAAGGGATCCTACAAGGATTCCCTCCAATCGGCCCTGTGTCGGTTTTGGAATCGAATATTCAAGATGAGCGGCCCAGCTTTCCAGTGTATAGGGTTAGCATGGTTTGCTACAGGCCTTTCGGTGCTCCTTCGGGCTTTCATGGTTCCTTAGTCTGAAATGAAAAACGATGTCTTTGTTCTGAACAGTGGCAAGTCAGAGGAAAGAGCAGGCGATCCCTCGGGGAGGATCGTCTCGGAAGCCATAACCCAAAGGCACAGGAAATGCTTCAACAACAAGAAAAATCCAGACCAAGCACTGGGCGTGGAAGAGAGTTTCGACAGTTTGGTGTCGCCTGTCAACCTGTGCTCCTCATTGGATTTTCTTCTTGACTACGTAGGACCCAGAGTAGGCCCTTATTACCTTTTCTTAGGGTTGAGGTTCCCTTATAAACCACCTTAGACCAAAAAGGGCACCCTTTCTATTCCTGGGTTACTCTTAGGTCTAGTATAGGAATCGGGTCTCCAGAATCCTTAGCTTTGCACTGATTAATTACGGCATGGGGTTTGGGTTCTTTGGGTTGGGGATCCAGGGCCGGCAGTCCAGGGAGTTGAGTTTAGGGTTTTTAGGATTTAGGGTTTAGGGGTTTAGGGAGTTTAGGGTTTAGGGGTTTAGGGGTTTAGGGTTTAGGGGTTTGTTTGTCGAGCGCGAAGATGGCTACAATGAGCTTATCTCCACGGTACATGAAGCTATGCAGTACATACTTCGGGTCTCATGCGGGCGTCTCTTTTAAATCGTAGAAACCGTAAAGCCTAGACACCTCTCTGTATAGGTATGAGGGCCAAGTGCAAGCTAAGTAGGTACCGGATGTTCTAGATTACTCTATACATCTCCAAGCTCCCAGCTGAGGCGTCCTCCCGGCTGCTGCTGCTGCTGAGCCTCCTGTTTCTGTGGGTCTAAGGTATATAGATATACACATATACATGTACATATACATATACATATACATACCTACATATCTACAGAATCTACATATATACATGTAATATATAGATATATATATATATATATATATATATATATACATATTCATTTTTATAGATGTATGTGCATGTATGTACGTCTTCAGGGTTCCGGATCTTACGAAGCGAAAGGTTGGAAGTCTACGAGCCCATATTGAGCGGTCACAAGGAGGAGCTCATGAACTTGAGCGGAGAAGCTTTACCGGTTTAGGGTTTAGGGTTCAATTGGCCTAAAGACTGTTTGGGCTAAGGGTTTAGGGCCTCCGAGGTCGAAGGGCTGACTTAATTAGGCGCAGCTTCGTTGAATCGTTTCACCCACCGGCAGAGCTGAGAGTGCTCTCAGACGTTGCTCGTGAACCTCGAGCTCCTCTCAAGAGGATACGCTTTGAAAGCCAAACTGGAACAGTCGTACATACCCTAAGGGTCTATGTGCTCAAATAGTATATACTTTGGCCCCAAAGTACCTATATAGGGACGACTTTAAAGCCAAAGTGTATACTATGTGGATACATGGACCCCTGGCGCATAGGACAGCCTTGACTTCGGACCTTGAACCTGAAAATCTGATACCTGTCAAACTTAACTGGTCCCCCGAGGCTGAACATAGCCCAAAAGCCTGGAATGGTATGGCCTCTGGGCCCACAAGCCTGAAAATGTGAGTCCTTAGAGCCTAAGGGTAAACGAGTATATAACCACAGCGTTTCGGATTCAGGATCACTGCTCGGTGTAGTAATCAGGAACAGGCAAGACTGGGAGACAACACCAATGCCTGCAGCCACGCGGCCACTCAGGCCTTAAACAAACCCGACAGCCGACAGCCCACTTCCTGGTGGGTATCAAGAATAGCAGCACTCTTCCTTACGTTTTCCTGATACATCATCGTCCCATGGAATCAGTTACTACCCAACTTTCCAAGCCCCAAAGGTCTGTAAGTCTTAGACACGTGCGATGTTGATGATGATATGCGCTAGGGCTTCACTGATACTAAGTTTCAGTGTTTTGGATTTATAAGGCTTCTCAATGACGACTGCCGTCACTGCAATTTGTAGCATTTTCATGCCAAAAGTGCGGAGCTACAGCCCAAAGACGAACCATTCTGCATATCGCCCCAGGGTGACTTGGTGCTATAAAGCAATCTTGCGGTGGGCATTATGTTTAGGGTTAACGTTTGTTTCTTGTTTACACATCCTATAGGTCACCGCAAAGCGACATGTTTGGTTCCTGTGTTGCTACTACTGTGATGATTTTAAGCTCTCCTAAGCTAACGTATGAATCCTAACCAAACAGGTACTGAGCTTCTTGGGCCCCAGATGCCCTAAATCCTTATCCCTCTAAGCCCTACAGGTCGAGATTCTTGCCCTTCTGAACCAGAGCTGCGTTGCCTGCGGCGCACCGGCCGCTTTCCGCTGCCGACGCTGCAATGCCGGGTGCGCGAGGGTTCTAGGGTCGCTTCAGGGCTTGATAAAGATAAGGGGTGTATAAGGGCTAGCTGAGACTGTTCAGGGTTGACTAAGTATGATGCAAGGATGGGATGTTGAGAAGGCAACGTTTGAGGGCTTTAGGGTTTTGCAGCCTTCAGGGCTATGTGCCTTCAGGGTCTCAGGTCCTTCGCGGCGGTTCAGACCTCGGGGTTGCAGGTTGTAAGCGGGGACTTCAGGGTTTTGCTTTCAACTTTTGTACCAAAAGCAGGTAATTTCACGATGCTATGGATCCATGTACTTTGGGCTTCAGAAAGTATGATGGAAGTTTTACAGTCAAAGTATCTACTGTTTGGGTGCTCAGTCCATGAGAATCCGGACGTTCCTTCGGGAACGCATTGGCTCAGCAAGAGTTTGCCTGTACTGTACTGCGACTGAGACCTAACACCCCAAACTCAGCTCTTGCAGCCGTGAAGCCCTCCATCTAAATTCCCTAGCTCACGTACCAAGGTTTTTGCGATTTGAAGCAGGTTTCCTGCGGTTTCCATCAGTTCACCTCAACTGGAAGCTGTTCGGAAATCTGGATAGGATTTGCAAGGTGCGCAGAAAAATCGAAGAAGTACACCCGAAAGGATCCATTTGCCGTCATCATAATCCAAAGATCATCGTGCAGGTATTGCGGGCCTGTTTGCCAGCGTGGGACACTCAGTAATGAGCTCGCTTGCTTGCAGCTTGGGTCCTATGTGAAAGCTCAAAACAGCTTAAAGCCCAGAAAGACTAGGAACCTGATTTGTCTGAAATTTCCCGTATCGAATCCAGAACCATGCCTAAACATGGTTAAGTGCAAGTCTTATTACAGTTGCAGGGATAATGGGCTGCTTTGTCGGGGGCTCCGACAAGAGTTTGCTCGCTGCCCACGTTCTAGGAGGCGGGTAGCGATTCAACGAGTGCAAGCAAGATGAATAACACTAAGAACAACAAAGATGTTCATGGAAATAAAGTTCAAACAATAACAATACTGGTAAGAAGAAGGATGGACATGAGAACAAGCAAATAGTATATAGTAGTAAGAAGAGCCATAGCAATACAGCCTGCAACAAGAGCAATAGCGATGATAGTAGTCGTGGTAGTCGTATACAGGCCTTTGCGTCTCTTGCAGAAATGGAGGTTTGCTCCACCCTGCTTGCTTCTTTGGGTCTATGGTCTATGGTCTCGGGGCCCGATGCATTCGTGGGTTCTGCACTGCGACCACGAGCCTGCCTTAGTTATCCCGAACATACCTACAAAATATGTAGTTGGGGTGCAAACTGCCTAAATAGCAACCCCTCTGAGGCCTAAGCATATACATATATATATATATATATATATTAAACTCTGAACCCTAAACTGCTACACCCTCGAACCCTAAACTTGACGCAGCTTCCCTTGCTATTCTGGCTCCGGCTCAGGAAGCCCCTAGCAGCCCAGTAGGTTACCGTGATATTGGTTTAAGGTTTGGGGTTTAAGGTTGAGCATAGGGGTAACCGGGCTGTTAGGGATCACTTCTGGTTTCGTGCGTCCTACAAACCCCTAGGACGCATATTACATGTTTGCAGCACAGAGTTTGCTGCGTTCTATGGTCCGACAACTGCTGCTCCAGGCCGCCTTATGTCATGTCTGTCTGGCGTTCGTTCTCGATGTGGGGGCGCCGCGATCGGGGATTCAGAGCACATACGAGGCCTTTAAGATCTTGAAGCTGAACACGCTTTGGAGTGGATACTTTACTGACTTACGGTGGCCGTGGTGTTACTATCTGTTTGGCAATGCTTCTGGAGTCTCTGGCCCCCCGCCCATGGGTAATCTGACTGGATGGGAGGCAGCTTTGGACGAGCCCTTCCACTTGATATATGACGAGGTCTTGAAAGCTATGCCGAACGCCAAGTTCGTGTACACAACAAGCCACCCAGATGATTGGTACAATCAGTACCTAGAGTTCTTCGAGTCCTTCGGAGTCAACAACAACGTGACAATTTACGATCGTCGCAAGTACTATCCTGGCCATGACCACGGGATCAACAGGCCTGGGGATGCCAAAAGAGTACAGAAGGACGCTCATTACACAAGAGGTAGGGGTCGGTCGGCCTTCTGAACTACGCAACCCGAAACATCCTAGAAATAATTAAGAAGTTGCAGGCCTACCCTGCAGGTAGGGTAGGAAGCTTTTGTGGCTGCGTTTTGCCCAAAGGGTCCAAGTGCCCCCATCGATGCTCTGTCTAAGCATGTATGTATGCATTGTATTGTGTGGTATGGTATGGTATCGTATGGTAAGGTACCGTACTGTATGCTATATGTAAGTATGTAAGAATGTAGAATTGTAAGAACGGATAAATGTATGTACATATGTATAATATACATAAATGTAACTGTAGGTATGTGTTGTTTGGGGTCCTTGAGGGCTTTCTGATTGGTACCTTCAGGGCCTGTCCTACTATGATGTTAAGACAAGAAGCTCCCCAGTGCCTTTGCGCAGGGTGCATGTACCCAAGGAGGATACCATCTGCTAAGACCTAGAAACCACTTCCTATACAGGAACACCGGGGCCAGCCTACATACTACCTAGAAAGCACTATAGTACACCCCAAGACGCCCTGTTAAAGGAACCACTCGGGGTAACCCTCCAAGGAACCCGTCTAAAGAAGCCCCTTAGAGGAAATTCCTTAAAGGAATGCCTTCAAGGAATTAGCTTGGTTTTGCTCTGTAAAACTCGAACCCCAACCCCCAAACCCCAAACCCTAAATCCCAACCCCTTAATGCCAAACTCTGACCCCTAAACCCCAAACCCTGACCCTTAACCCTTAAACCCGAAACCCTAAACCCTTTGGGTTTTCTTGGAGTCGTCAAAAAGGCAGACGGCGCTTCGAGGTCGATTGCATCAGACTCGCAGCCACTTTTTCCCTCAGCTTCCAGGGCATCCTCTTCACGGTTTCCCAAATGATTTCAGCATTTTCTAGCAGTTATACCTAAGGTTTCCTGACTGGGAGCTTAAGAATTAGTCTGGGTTTTTGTAGGTTTCCTAACTTTTGAGCATTCGTTAATGGCTTCTTTTAGAATCCAGGTTGTTTTTTGGGCTTTGATATTGGGCTTTCATCGTGTGGGTTTTTTGGCAAAATAGGGTTGGACGGTTCAGCGTTTTACTGTTGGAGGGCCTACCCCGCAACAACCCTGAATGTGCGCTGAACCGATGTGTTAATGGCTGTACGGATTTCTTCAGGGTTCTATAAGGTTCCACAATGGCTTACAAGCGTTCTTTAAGTTTCCTGGGGCTCTAGGAATCTAGGGGTTAAGAATGTGCCGGAGGCTCTTCGGGTTTAGGGTTCTTGGCTTCAGGGATGCATTGCTTTAGCCGTCATCGTAGTAGAAGATAAAGCCTCGTTGCTGGACTCGCTGGAACCTGCGCATCATCAATGTTCTGCTACCGCCGCAAATGATCGCTTCGGGTTTGTGAGGCTTTAGTTTCAGTGTTCGGGGTTGTGTGATTGTTATGTGAGAATACCACAAAGCGATGATTGAAAGGCATACAATGGCATTTGCAAGTTGGCATGAAGATGTCAAGCTACGTTCAGGCAAGCACACAGAACATCACCGGGGACCCTGGAAACCGCAACCTCTCCAAAAGGATGCTGGTACTTTAGGGGCCTAAATAACTACCTATACTAGTTTGGGGGTTCCTTATTATCATTTTTGGTATACTCCACTCCAAAACCCATTTCTAATCATTCAGGCCCAAATAGTATGAATCTCGCAGCTTCTAAAGTCACCCTAAAACAACATCAAAGGAATGCCAAGTTCACGGTGGGATTTGGATGAGCCGCGATGGATGTGCGAGGCGGCACACTACTGGGGATGTCGATTTTCAGACAAGGAGCTGAGACACAAGCCAGAAGTGCGGCAACGATGCATCAACGGCTACCTCAACCACGAGAAAAGGGTGATGCGAGTCATCCCGAAGGAGCAACTCCTGATTTTCAATGTATCCGATGGCTTCTTGGCTGCAGTGGTTTAGGGATCATCGTGATCATTGGCTCGATGTGAGGACAGGTTCGCAATTTGCCATCGGTATGCTCATAGCTTCAAATACAAGGTTTTTGGATCTGGAGAAAGCTCGGAAACTACTTCTGCCCAGGTCTCGAAGCTAAGCAACTCGTGGGACCGAGGTTGCTGCTCTTACTCTTCGGGCTCGATATCTTAGTGGCTTGAGTAGGTACCCTAAGGGTCCAAGTAGTCCTTATTTATGGTTTTTGATACCGACAAAGGCCCTAAATAAAGGTTTGTAATAGGGAGTACTTCGGTTGATGATAGAAATCCTGCATTACCTTAAGGACCCGAAGCTATGGGAAGTACGGTATATTCCTTCTTATGGGTAATGCAGGATTTATATCATCAACCGTTGGACCCTCTGGGGTGGCCTTGAGCTTCTTGGGGCTCATGTATTCCTACCAGGAGAAGAAGTTCATCATGTTTGGGGTTGCGCTACTCAGCCTCCATATTAACCGAAACGCCAAACCCATACATATATACATATATACACACACATGTACACATACATTCTATTCTTTTGTATTGTGTTGTGGGTTCTATGTTGTCATCTATTCTATTCTGTTCTATTATATTCTGCTCTATCCCACTTTATTAGTTTAGGCTATGTTGTTGCTCTATATTGTTTTGTTGTATCATTACGAATATAGTATATACCGATTTTGTAATACATAGAAACATATATGAATACATATAATGAAATATAACACATATATTTACAAGCACATATGCAGGCATACCTACCAAGGCCCTGCACGGGCAGTCGATGCTTAGGTTGGGCTCCACTCTGCGACTTTCTCGGCAAGCCTGTGCCGGATGCTGGGCCTAAGTTTATGGCAAAAGCAAGTTTACCCTAAGGGTCCATGTACCCAAATAGTATATACCCCTGGCCTTAAAGTAGTCCCTCTATAGGTACTTTAGGGCCTAAAGTATATGCTATTTGGGTGCATGGACCCTTAGGGTTATGTTTCAGGGAGATCCAGGATTGAGGCCACCTAGAGATAAACTACGGTTGATGATATAAATCCTGCGTCACCCATAATAAGGAATATACCATTATTCCCATAGTCTAGGGCCCTTGAGGTAGTGCAGACTTTACATCATCAACCGTATTGAAGTCTAGCTAGTAGCCAGGGATTAAGACATTTTTCGTTCTGGTGCTTTTCTGGGCTCCTGGTCATCTCTGCGGAATATTTGACAAGGAGACTGCAACAATGCTCGGGGTCTAAAATTTGCGGCTTGGTTTTCGGAGACATGTGTGGTCGAACGCCCTTAGCTGCTCGTTCAGATTGTTCGCATGTCCGCTGCATGATGGTTTTGCTTCGGCCAGGCAGTGTTGAGGTTCCTCTTCCTGTCTACCCATAGGCCCCAAAGCAGTTCCTTTTTGGGATTACCTTATAGGATTATATATACGAACCCCAAAAAGGAACTACTTTGGGGCCTTAGGGTAATACCATCCTTGACCCGAACATGCCGATCTAGCCACCCCTTCAAAAACTGTACAAAATCCTAAGGGTCCAATGTGCCTATATAGTATATACATGGGCCTTAAAGTAGTCCCTATATAGGTACCTTGGGCCCAACGTATGCAGTATTTGGGTACATGGACCCTTAGGGAAATCTCGGAGAGACCCGCGAACCAGGACGTGCCATTCCCTCACGTGGACCGGCTCTGTGGCTTCCTTTGGAATTCGTTGTTCTTACCCTGCCTAGTACACCCCTAAACCTCAAATCCCAAGCCGTAAACCCTCAACTGCAGACCCCTATATCCTAATCGACATAAAGCCTGCACTCCAAATCGCAAGCCCCAAAACGCCCTAAACTTCTGAAGCCCGGGGGCCCAGGTTCAAAGTAGTCCATAACCACGGCGATGGCAGCGAATCCTCCGTGGCCTTGGTACAGCAGGAGGCAGTGCGAGTCAGGAGAAGGGAGCTCTAACAGACGACTCCGACTTTGATGCCTTTAGAGCGCGCAAAATCCAGGCGTCGTTTGGGTCTGACTGTGGGGTTTGGAGCTTGTACTTCCTTGTTCTCCAGGCTCTTGTTCATAGCCTTGTTTGTTTGATCGCAAGGCTCCTTAATTAATAATACTTTAAAGCTAACCGACGTAAGCCCTGATTCCCGGAAGCCCATAAAAGCCTTAATCCCGAAGAACGCAACATCTGCATAGCATTGCATATCCCTACTCCCCAGACCCGAAAGCTCAAGCCCGCGAACTTGCAAAGACAATGTCTTGGCTTTCCCAAGCACTTGTAGCATCAATAGGCTGCAGGAGTGCCCTGCCAACGCGGCTTCGAGTAGATTATGGTTCCCTTGACGCTAAATAACCTATCTTTTTCAGGACTTATACATAAGGACACCACAATAAGGAACACTGAAGAGCTAGGGTTTTTAGGGTCCAGGTAGGATTTGGGGTTTTTGAGGGCTCTGGGTTGTGTCACGCGATCATCGCAAAGGTGAAGATTGGAAGGCTCATCGGCTGGTATGCCAGCAGCAGGCGCAATTTGGGCCGAAGCCCTGTATACTTACATCCCCAAAAGTAGGCAAAGAATAATGGCCCAACACCTAGAAAAGGCCATTATTCTAGATACTTTTGGGGTCTATAGGTACTCAGATCCCCAATACCTAACCTTTTAGCTTTTTGGACTCTTGTAGTTTAGTAGGAATCGGACAGTTTAAACTTTCAGTTCTGTGGCTCATGGGGGTAGTAAGTATAGCAAAGGGCTCCAAGGGGGGAGGAAGGTGGGTGGGGTATAATCCCAAACCAAGAGCCCTGAAGAGATCCCTAATCTTACCTGCCTTATCCCCACCTTGTGAGGCCTCGAAGTATAGCTAATCTATGCTTGGAGGCCCGTTTGACTTAGTAAGTAGGGTTAGTAAGGTGGGTTATGGGGATTATAATGGGGTTTCTAGGGGATACTAAGTAGACTTACTAAGTCAAAAGGGCCTCCAAGTGTACGGACACAGAAACCTTCTCCATGAAAACCCGGCAACAAAGATCCTCCAATAGAAATTCGCATAGAACCGCCTAGTTTACGGGTATCCAGGTTCTTTCAGCGAAGCCTCTAGCATACCTGGTGTGGGGATGTTGCATGTTTCTGCTTCTTCAACCCGTACACAACCATACACCGATCTCAATTCTCAACGAGCAGCCGCAGCAAAAGCAGACGAAGTAGTCGGTCGTCTCTGAGTGACTTCTTGCTGTTACACCCTAAACGAGGGCCTAACTTGACCCTTACGGTGACAGCATGTTCGGATTACTTGTGTAACCCTTGTACCGTTCGGATTCAGCCCAGGCTGTTTTATGCCAAGCCGTTTACCGGTCCCAAAATCTTAGCTGCCGAAAAACTCAACCCTGAGCCCTAAACCCCTACAGCCCTTAAGCCCTTAACCCTAACATCTGTAATGTAAAACCCTACTACCAAGCTCTAAATGATTTTCCTATTTTGTACCCCGTAAGCCTTGAACGCTAACTCGCAAAACCTAAACCGCGAAGTTGCAAAGCCCCAAATCCCTTGATCCTACACCCGAGACTCCTAAATCCCATAGAAAAACTTAACAAACTTCATCTTAAACCCCTAAACCTCGAATTCCCTTCGAACCATGGGGGGCAAATCGAGCGGTTTGTCGAGCGCGTTGTCCGTTGGGGTTGCATCCTTGTGATTTGCTCGTCAGAGGACTGTCCCACTGCTGCCGCCCTCCTAGGCGCAAGAATGCGGGTGCCAGGGAAAGCTGTGCAGTAGCTACAAGGTCTGGGTCCAGACAGTATCATCGCCGAGGTTGTGATTCCAGTGTACGTCGAGTTGTGGCAACATGTTATAAGTACCTATAGTCTCCATTGTAGTTCCGTTTTGGGGTTACCTTATAGGATCCTAATTATATATTTGGTTAAACCAAAAAAGGAACTACAATGGAAACTATAGGTAGCCTCCGGTTCCGATGAGCCCGACGCCCCGAACCCAATTGTCCTTGTGGACACGTGATTTCGAGCTTGAACCCGGCCGTTATTGGGCCCTGTAAACCCTGAAACCCGAAGGCACCCTAAACCCTGCACCACAGACCCTACACCCGGAATGCTGAACGTTGAAACCTACACCCTGAACCATCAGCCCTGCGCCGCAGCGGGGACATTTTGAAGCATTCTGGAAGTTGGGGGGCTAATGCCTGAGGCTGTGGATCTCTAGACGGACGAAGCGAAGTAGGGTTTGTGCCGAAACCGTGAATTTACGGTTTACGAGTGTTATAGGGGCGCTATCCCTGAGGGGTCCCTTATATGAGTATGGTGCAGAAGCTTTAAAGAAACCTATATGGTCTAAATGTGCAGGCGTCGATGTTGATTAGCGGTTCGGCGGATGGACCTTGGCCGTCCTTCCCAGGAGCTAAAATCGAAAAGCTTGAGCAACGTTGGGCCGAGTGCTGGTTATTCTACCCATAGGCGCCATGGTAATTCTTTTTTGGGGTTACCTTATAGGATTCTATATATGAACCCCAAGAGGAACTACTATGGAGCTTCTAGGTAATTACAGCATAAAGGGCGCCAAAACCACATTCTAACCATGAAGGCCCTTCGTTATAGTACCCTTGCTATAGACCCCTTGTAGTAACCCTCTTAAAGGTTATCGCCACTGTGTAGAAGTAAGCTGAAATCAACCCTAAACCACAGACTACCTGAACCTCTGATGCTTGACTTTCTTCAACTGTTGAAGGTGACGCTACAACCGTACAGTCCGACCCCCCCAACTTTAAGGGAAAGTCATATAATTCCCAGAATACGGAGTTCCCTACAACAACTGCTATCCCAAACCTGAATACCCGGGTACTTTGGACTTTTATAAGGAAACCTCAGAGCAGAAATATCAGATTGCAATGCTTTGATCTTGCTTTTCGGCTCTCAGCAGCTGAGCTCCCGCTGCCAAAGGAAGGGACAGAGAGTGCCGATTGCCTCTTGAACTCATGTTAGTGGTTTGGGGTTCAGGGTTTACGGTTAGTTAAATGGGAGTTTCCCAAAATTAGGGGTACCGTATTTTGTGGACCATATAATAAGGATCCTACAAGTTAGTGTACTTTATTAGTGTCCCCTATATTCGGAAACTCCCAAATAGTTTAAGACTCTTGGACTTTTTGAAGGGCTTCTCTCCCTGAGCAATGTAAACAAAAAGATCCGAAACCTGAAACCCTGAACCCCCCAAGGCTAAACCCTCAACTCTAAGCCCCCTTCACAGACCCTAGGTTTCATTCAAAGTTCCCAGGGTGATTTTTGCTGTCAGCTTGGAGGTTCATAGGCTTCAGGGTGGCTGAACTCTAGCCAGCCATCCGCTCGCTTGTGGGCTTGCTGTGGTGCTAGAGAACTTCGAGCCCCCGAACCTTACATGACACCTAACATATTCTACTGTCAGCTAGTTTCGTTTGGAGTTCTACACCTTTCAGAAGGGGTGGCTCTTCGAAGCTGTTGCTGCCTTTGTGGATCCAGCTGCTGTATCAGCTTCATTGTAGCGACGGTCCGACACCATAAACCCTGCAAGGCAGCCTCAAAAAGAGATAGGAAAATTGATTGACAGTATATTCGCTGGTAATCCCTCAATGAAAAGAATAAGAATAGTATGACAATAGTGATAGCAATAGTTTTCATGCTACAGTACCAATAACTGTAACAGTATACTTCACCAGCATCATAACCTTGCTAATGCTAACAGTGACAACAACAACATTACGTAGTATACTGCACGGCACCTCGAAGCCCTTTGTCATTCCGAAGGCCTTCTGTTTAACAGCTGCAAACCCCGACACCAGAGGCCCCGGAGGGTGCGAGCAGAGCTCTCGTTTGAAAGACGCCGACGCCGCGCACTGTCAGCAGCACAGCGGGGAGCTCAGACGGTAAGACTTTGATCAACACGTGGTCTCCTCTTGGCACGGGTCTCTCTCTCTCTCTCTCTCTCTCTCTCTCTCTCTTGTTTTTGTGCGTTTGCTTGCTTGGTTGCTGTGCGTGTGAGCATTTGCATGCTGACAGGCCGCTCGGATGTGCAGGTCTTACATTCGGATTCAAGCACAATGGTCTCTCATGCAACTAACACAGCCACAGGAATCACCAACAACCGAACATGTTATGCTCAACTGAAGCCGTGTCATCTGCCCTTTCATCGTCAGCCTCGTGATCACGCTCCTCCGGTTTGTCGTCGTCGTTGTAGTCGGAATATCATGAGCAGCAGCAGCAGCAGCAGCAGCAGCGGCAGCGGCAGCGGCAGCGGCAGAAGCGCGTGCGGCAGCAGCAGGTTCAGCAGGAGCACGATTGTCATAATCGTCACCGTTTGTGTGTTTGTGTGTCTGTGCCGAGAGCAAACCGACTAAGGTGGAGGACGTGTGCATGCTCATTCTTGATGGCAGCTTCCAGTAGTTCCAACAGACACGCGAAGGAGAGGGCTCAGCTCCTTTCGTGGTTACATGAAAATTGGTTGTTCCGCATTGGTGGTGATTGATGGGTTGAGCTATAGGATTGATCGGACTTAAGATGTGGGTTCTCTTGGTGCGGGAGTGAGACCTTCCTGCATGGAAAAGGCTGAGTAAACGGCGGCTGAGTCCGAAGTCGCAGCGAACCAAACTACCCGGCGACTGCGGTCAGAATTTCGGACCTGCGGGGCCTCAACATCCTCATGCCCAGAGACTCCAATATCCCTTAATTAAGGAATATACCTGAAATCATATAAGGGATCCTACTATAATTTAAGGTATATGCCTTAATTAACGGATATTGGAGTCTCTGGGAGGTTGAGGGGTTTTGGGCTCTCGAAACCCTAGACCCTAAACCCGCACTTGGCGCCTAGAAACACCAGGCGGGTTCTGAACAGGAAACCCCATCTAAGGCCTTAGACAGAATCCGGATTAGTTGTACAAGTCCTGGCAGCCTAAAACACAACAGCTTATGCTACTTTAGCTCTTTGGCACCAAGGTGGGTTTGGAGGCTGAGTTTTGGGGTGTCGGACTGCCTGTGTATCTTCAAAGTTTCGCTCTGTCCTCATCCTCAAGTATTGCAGGGACATGTTGGTTGCACCCGCGTACGCGAGGCCTTGGTAACACTTGGGGCTCAGGGTCTGCGATCAAGTGATCTGGCCTGAAGAACCGGTCGAAATACCAGAACAGATGTCGCATGAGGTCGCGAAGGCTTCGAAAGTGCGGAAGAGATGCCATGACTTCGATGCCATGTGCACGAGCAACGAGCAGAGACTCACCAAGGCGGGTTTCGGTGCGAGAAGCGGGGAAAACGGTCTTCATGCCCAAAGCGTGACAACTTCTGGCGAAGATTGCAAGAGATGCTGAGGCCACAGCAGCCAGAAAGGGCGCTGTTTGTGCTTCCAGTCTCATGTTTCAAGAGGAAGTGGACCTCTGACTCTATACCATGGAGACTCATATAGGTGGACCAAGTCCCGGTGCAGAAATAGCAATTTTAACGCTGCGCCGCCCGGCTTGGCTGTGTAGCGGCAGGGCGAGGGGGCAGTCGATGTTTTTTTATGCTAGGGCGGCCTGTCAAACCCCACCTTTACACGTTGTGCGAGGAGAACGGGTGGGAGGGGGGGGAGGTCGGGGGGAGGGGGGGGGTGAAACCATAAACCTCTAAAGGGGTAGCTCTAACAGGTACCTACAGCAATGGCTGCATGCTCATACATATACATTCCGCTGCCCATTGGCTCACAGTGGTTTTACCATATTGAGACAAGACAAGCTCTCCTTGCGTAGCAAGACAAAACAACTACTGTCCGTGTGCAGGGCGCTGCCCTTTGATCCTTAGGGAATAACTGGTCATACACCTCCTAACAAGGAGTATTCCTTGTGGGTGTATCGGCACAGTTTTCTGGTAGCGGAGCCCGGAAAGGGCCGCCCGCCTCACAAAGTCCGCTACAGCGGTCGGCCTCGCCGAACGCTTGACCAAGCGGATAAGAGGCAGCACAATGTCGAGCTCGCATAGCGAAGCCGACGGCAGTTCCCAATCCTCCGGGGGATATGAGAACGAAGAGACCTCCCAAGGTCCAGCCACTTATGTCGCACAGTCATTTGCAACATCTGACCGCATGCTTGCATCATTAGGCATAACGCCCAAGATCGCGCCTGCCTATGATGGCACCACTTCGTGGTTTGAGTATGAACAGTTGATTGACGACTGGTGCGACATAACAACGCTGGATGACACCAAAAGAGGTCCGTCTCTCAAGACGAGGCTCTCCGGATTGGCCGCAGTACAAAAAGAATCACTTAACCGAGAAAGGCTTGCAGCCCCAGATGGAGTAGATTACTTCAAGAAGAAGATGCGTCCATTTTTCGTGAAAGGAGAACAGTACGTTTTCCTGTGGCGTTTCCTCGGCCTATTCAAGGCATGGAAGGGCAACCAAGACTTTGTGACTTGGATTGCTAAGTTTGAGATCGTGCTACAGCGCGTGAAAAACTCATGGATGGATCTCTTACCAGAGATAGCTCTGGAAGATGCCCATCCAGATTTCATGCAAGCTGTGCAGGCAGACCGAACCTTCCTGGGCCTACAGGAAGCAGCCGAGAGAGACACATACGCCGCACGCTATTTCGAAACATGGAACAAGGAACGCCTTGACAATCATCGAAGAGCGTTTCCTCTGAATGATAATCTCCTAGCTCTTCTCTTCCTAGTGCAGTCCGACCTAAATGAGATGCAACGTGAGAGGTTGGTAACAGCATTGACCAACCAAGGTCACCGAATTGAGACCTACACGTACCCTGTGGTACGGCAGACCATGTTCGATCAGTTCTCAACGACCAGAACTGGTCTGCAGGATCCCAACATTCGGCACTCTTCTCACAAGAAGGACCGCCATGGAAGGAGAGACCAACGCCGCAAACGCGGAGGTCGAAACTTCCTCATCCTCGATCAGGGTGAATACGATGGAGTCGATGGATTCTGGCTCCAAGACGAAGACACCCTTGAGGAAGGCTTTCTTGCCGCCGAGGATGAAGAAGCTGTCTTCTGGACAGTTGACGACCATGAAGCCTTCGTTGCAAGGAGATTCAAAAAGGGAAGAAGACCAAGAATGCGTCCCGGATCACCGGGAAGAGCAAAGGGTGGCAAGCGAAAAGGACGTGGCCGTTTTAGGTCATACCGCGGAAAAGGGAGAGCCAACCAGGCAGAACATGATCCAACTGATTCCAGCTATTTCGGTAAAGGTAAAGGAAAGGAAAAAGGAAAAGGTGGAAAAGGCAAAGGAAAAGGAAAGGACAAAGGAGATAAAGGAAGCTCCTTCAAGGGCTCAAAAGCAAAAGGCAAAGGTAAGGATACAGCTAAGTCTGCCTCCTTACAAGGAGACCAAACTGGATCTCCACAGGCCTATGAAAGTTCCACCGCACCGAGCTGGGATTCATGGTATGAGGACAGTTATTATACTGACTCCAGTTGGAATTATGCCGCTTATGACGATCAAACGTCTTATACATACTATGCATCACAAGCCTCACGAAGAAAGACACGGAGAAAGAAGAGAAGAAATCAAGCAGGATCATCAGGTAGAGGCACAGATCCGAGCGCGCACCAAGAACCCGTGTACAACTCATCAGTGAGTTACGTGCCCCAGGTCTCTGAACCATCCGAGGGGCAAGGTGTTGAAACTGCAACAGCGGTGTTTCCGTTGCAGCACACCGTCCTATCTGCTCTCACAGAGCGGATCAATCTTGATAAGAGCCCTACCTTTGTCATACTTGACTCTGGTTGTACTAGGGCTATGGGTTCCCGCTATGCGGTGAACAGGCTTATCAAGGCCGTGAAGCAACATGCCCCAGGCATGATTGATTTCACTTTTTCACCTTCGAACACGAAGTTCTCTTTCGCAGATAGTGAAACAGCTCTTATCAAGGAGCGTGTAACTCTATGGTTCAACACAACTCCAAGAAGAGATACAACCATAGAAGTTTTGGATCAGGGGAGAGTCCCCATTTTGTTTTCCATCGAACAGATGAGGAATTTAAGAATGACCCTCGAGTGTAGTCCCACAGCTGACCTAGCAACGTGTGAAGCTTTCGGTTTGTATAAAACCCCTCTTCCGATTAGTACCAATAACCATTTGGTATTGGACCTTCTAGGCTTCACTTCCACCGGGAAGTATCTCCCTAAGTCAGGTACGTCGTTCAGTGCGACGGAGACTGCTCTAGGAGCCAAGAAGCCTTATACTAGGATACCGGAAGGTCGCTGTCCAGCCTGTGCCGGACAGAAAAGGGCTCACACGTACCTCAAGGGTTGCGACAAAGCACCTGAGGGAGCAGCTGATCCACCACCGAAGAGGATTTCAGGTAAAAAGAAGCCTCTTCCATCTGATCCGGCAGAATCATCTGCCAAGAAACTTGATCCACCAGAACCATCTGGTGATGCTCCTGAGCCTTCCGGACCATCGGAACCATCATCAGGCTCTAGGGACAAACCTGCAGAATCCTCTGCACCACATGAACCTCCAGAAGAAGAAAGACTTGAGGTCCCACCTGCGAAGATAAAGACTCCAAAGGGTCTTAAAAACCTTCTGAAGAAATCCCGCAAATATGCGGTTAAACCTCCTGTTGAAGAGAAGTCTAAGGTCCCAGGAGCTGATGACGGGACGGAGGTAAGACCACTTGAGTCAAGAGAATACCCGGCTCCTGGTACAGACTCACCTACAGGTGAAGAGATTGTCGCAGAACCATCGCCATCTCTTCCCATTGCTCTTCGCAGGATTCATGAGAAGCTTAAGGACCCTGTAGAACTCTATAAGCTTCACCTTAAGCACCGTCATATGAGTACGGATCAGTTCAAGCGACGCACAAAAGCCTTACAGATCCCAAAGGAGATATACGAGCTATATGACCAACTGGTCAAAAAGTGTTCAGCCTGCCAGGAACATGTGAGAGCTCCTTCAAGAGCGAAGATTTCTGGTTTAAGATCAGAGACTTTCGGTGATCTCACCTTCGTAGATCACGGTGAGCTTCCAATTCCCGGCAAGGATAGTCGCTTAGTATTTCTTATTCTCTATGATGGAGCAACAAACTTGTTGACTGCCGAAGTAGTCCAGGATAAAGAAGAACATACTACAATGTCGATTATGAATGACTACTTTGAGAAATTTCAGATCAACCCAAAGGTTGTAGTTGGAGATCAAGCATTCATGACTCCAAAAATGGAGGCTTATTACAATCGGCAGAATATCAAGCCTGTGGCAACAGGACCTGGAACACCATGGCCCAACAGGGCCGAAGCTGCTGTAAGATTGCTGAAGCATCAGATTAAGCTCATACTTCAGATCCTGAAGGATGGTGACCCGCAGTATAACGGAATCACCATGAAGTATGGCAACCTCGTTCGCCAAGCATGTTTGGCAAGAAACTCTTCGATTACCTACGGAGGAGTTACTCCTTTAGAAATGGCCTTTGGAAGGCGTCCTCGAGATGTTATAACACCAGAGAACGCTGATCCCAATCAGTTGACAGGTAATCCAACTGATACGGAAGTCACTGCGAGAGCCATTAAGGAGCTTGCCAACAGGGCTTACCAAGAGGCACGCCAATCTGATGATCTGCGTAGAGATCTTGCAGCCAGACTGTCAATGACCCAAGGACCTTTCTCTTTGGGAGATAAGGTTTTCTACTGGTCAGAAGATAAGTCTAAGATTGGATCCACTGGGTCCAAACATGGATCTTGGCTAAAAGGAAAGGTGATCTCCGAACTCGGAGGATCCATGGTAGGTGTGGATCTTGGAACACGCATCGTCCGCGTCAATATCTCAAAACTGAGGAAAAATTATGACATAACATCTGATGTGGAGATTCCTCTCGCGCCTGATGAGGAAACTCTGACGTCAGAAGGTTCTGACCACGCAAGTTGCATGGTCACCTTCGATGCTTCCCTGCAATCGACAGACCTAACGGTTCCACATCAAGAGTGTCACTGGCAGGTCACCAGCACTGGGAAGATTGACTTCCTAGAACTCTACGGCGGATCTCCCCGCATGAGTCACAAAGCTGCCCTGTCAGGTCTGCGAGTAGGTCAGCCAGTCGATTTGCGTAGCGGTCTAGATCTTGAGCAACCGCAAGGTCGCTCCAATCTTCTTAGGATCATCAAGGAACAAGAACCTACTATTATTGTTATGTCACCGGACCATTCTCAGTGGTCTAGCTGGTACTCACAGTGGAAGAAAGGCTCTGCCAAGAGACTTTCTGTTTTAAAATTCTGTGAATCGGTCGCAGACCACCAAATGAAACTCGGACGTTACTTTGTTCTTGAGAACCCATACTACAGCAGGCTCTGGTCTTCACCAGAAGCAAAACGCCTGTTTTCAAATCATAAGATCAGCTATGAGGTCTGTAACCTACAGGCCTATGGCATGAAAGATCCAACAGGATACTATGAATCGAAATCCTCGATTTTTATGCACAACTTGCCACAGCAAGTTTTAATTCCTCTCCAGAGGCATTCTGCCAAAACGAAATCTCCAACATCTCCACCAGGAGACGAAAAGGGTATTCAAGGCTACGGTCTTAAAACGAAACTCGCACAAGTGTATCCTTATGAATTCTGTGAGACCTTTGCCGCGTGTTTGGCAAGATTCCTGAAGCGAGATGCGTATGCATCTCATCTGTCTTTGGTCACAGACATACTAGAATACTCTGGAGATGAATGCCTCCAGGGACTTGCGGAACTTCTTGATCAGGAGTATTCACTTTTGACAACAAATCCTCTCAAGGATTCAAAACTCCTGCAAGATCCGAAAATCAGATCACTTGTTGCTAGAGTAAATTCCTTATCGAGTAAAACTGAATTACCATTGCATCATTCCAAACCAGCACCGTCCCTTGATGCCTTGGTGTCAGACATTACTCGCCTTAGATCA
>CAJNDT010003021.1:0-26115 GCA_905221615.1 Symbiodinium sp. CCMP2592 | reverse complement strand
CAGGAAGCCTCGCAACGCTGCACCAGCTGCATGTGTGCATCCAGGTCCTCCACCTCGGACCAGTCCCATATCAAGTCAAGCTCAAAAATCACGCCTGCGAAATCCAGCACCAACGACCATGGCACTCCGGAAGGCATGGTGCCCTAAACCCGGTCGGGCTTCCTCATGCTTGCAGCAACAAATAATTCGGCGCAACCATGGAAAGAATAACCGATGAAGCAAGTCAACGAATCTCACACACACGAACACGTCTCGATCGAACGACTCCAAGCCTGTCTTTCTTCAACACAGTGAACGTGACGACGATTGTGAAACGTGCAGCCGAGGTACAGCGGGCCCGAACCAGCTCGTGCCAGACGATACAATGCTTCGTCGCGCGTGGCTCGGCGGAGGCTTGCATGCAAGAATCATGCAAGAACTGCAAGTCCGTTGTTTTCTTGTCCCCAGCACGATGCTGTCGCGACAAGATTCCCGGCCTCGACCCTGGGCTCGGGCTTTACCCAAGCTCTGCCAGCCAAGCATCTTCCGGTGGCTCCTTTGGCCAAAGGAAATCGCAAATGAGGGCGGCGGCGTCGTCGCCCAGCTCGTTCTTGTAGTGGAGCCATCCAGCCTCGTAGCACGTGTCACAAATTGTCCAGGGGTAGTGATGCCACAACGTGTCTCGGCAAAGCAGACAGTGTTCAGGGCTGCAGGACCAAGAGCTGCGCCGGGTACACCATTCAAAAACCCTGTAGCCGAACACCCTCTCGCTTGGAGAGGCCTTTTCGACTCGTTGTTGCATCAAGTCGGGCCGAACGGCGATGAGCTCGCCATGCGTGCATCCGATCCCTCTTTCGAGTGATGCAAGCGGTCGCGCCGCTGAATCCATGCCTCGGGATATCTTACAGCTGTCACCGGCACGCCAAGCTTTCGCAAGACAGCGTCCACTTGCCTGTGCACCGTCGAGTCTATAGCAGAACCACAGAACTCGAGCACGAGCCGCTCAGCTCGAAGAAAAAGGAAACATGCGAAGCTGCCTAACAACAGCGACCCCTCAGAGTGGACATCGCGAACCTGATGATGCAACATCGAGAGGATGCGAAAAGCAGAAAGCTCAGCACAGGGGACACCGAACGGCGTTTTTTTTTCGAGCAGAAGCAAAGCCAGCCCCGCGAGGGATTACTGCTTCGGCAATGAAGTGGCCGCGGCGTTGAAGATGTGGCGACAACAGTGGGGCAGACTCACAACCGCGTTCTAGTGGGCAGGGTGAGAGTATCGAGGAAGGGTGGACACCTTGTCGCGAACATCTTGGATGAGATTCGTGACTGTATTCTCTAGAATTTTGATGCTCCTAGACTGTTGGGCCACGGACTCGCGAATTTCGCTCAGTTCCTGTTCCTGCTCTCGAACTTGTCGTTGTAAGCCGTCCAATAGTTGTTGCTGAATCTGTCGAACAGAGGCTTCTTCGACTCGCTGTTGCATCAAGTCGGAACGAACGGCGATGAGCTCGACCTGCGTGTATCTGATCCATCTTTCCAGTGATGCGAGCGGCTGAACCGCCGAGTCCATGCTTCGGGATATCCGTCAGTCGTGACGGACACGCAGGCACACCGAACTTTCGCAAGACAGCGTCCACCCGGCCGCACTGCGGAGACTAGCAGGACCACAGAAATCGAGCCCAAGCTAAGCAGCGCGTTCCAAGGACAGTAGCTAAATTGAACCTCACTGAGCCAAATGCAGCGTCGCCTCAGAACGGACATCGTGTACCTGATGCCAACCACATGGAAGCTGTGAACAGCAACGCACAGCACAGGGGACACCGAACAGCTTTTTGAGCAGAAGCACAGCCAGCCCCGCGAGGGATTGCTGCTGCGCCGCACTTTCGCAAGACAGCATCCATGCGGTTGCAAAGCTATTCTAAATCTGCCTATCAGCTACAACAGCAGCTTCATCCTTCGCCACCCACTCTCGCGCTTTCAGGAAGCGCACGTACGCTGTCAAATAGCGCATGTGCACGAACGTCACTGACACGGCTTGCACCGCTGCAGCCTCCATTTCTGACTCCGACATACTAAAACCTCGCCAGTTCCAGGAAACGCTCCAATGCAACCCTCTATTGTCGTTAGACAATGTTTGGAAAGGGCCTGCTCGGGGCATCAGCCAAGCGAGAAGGCCACTGACCACGTTGTGCAGCTCGTCCGGCACAAACCCGTAGCTTTCCTCGTCCGTCGTGTCGTAGCATTCCTCAGGGATGCATGAAGACAGGCTCGCGACCAGGCGGTGCGCCGCAAACTTCATGGTGCCCTCCCGAGTTGCCTCACAGGCTTTCGGCAACTCCGGCAACATCTTAGGCTCGACCCCATCAGGTCGCCACCCCTCCAGTCGGCAACGCTTCAACGGCAAGAGGACGTGCAGGTTCTGGAGCAAGACCTCGCATCAAACAGGCAAACGCAAACCACCTGCAAGTGAGGACAACAAATAGCAACAAAAAAAGCCGCGTACACTCGATTCTCTAACACTTTGATAACCGGCACAGCGACGGTCAAGGGCTTGTGCTGAAAGGAAGGCAGGTTTCTGTGCATCTTGCCGCGGAGCTGCTGGCCACAGGCATCCCCAGCGGCTTCGTGCTCTTCTCGCGTGACTGCATCGATTCTGGCCGTCTTGCGCGTGCAGGCGCGCACGTCTGAGCTGTAGGCAGGTTTGTTTAAAAAGCCCTTCTGCCCAGGCCGAATTACTACGTACTTCATGGCTTCGTCGAGCATCTCCAATGACATCTGGGGCGACGGAGCATGCAACTGGGTCTTGGCGACCAAAAACTCGTGCCACTTGCACACAGTCGGAGCCCAAGTATCCCGGCGCATGAACTCCCAGCAGACACCCGCAGCAGCTTCGCCCGGATGCAGGCATCGAGCAACTGACTGCCTCCCTACATTTTCGCAAGACTCGGTCGGCGCGGTTCGGCAGACAAGCCAAATCCGCGGAGTCGCAGAGTCTGGGTCTTCGCCATCAACAAGCATATCAGACACATCCTGACAGGGTTGGACAGCCAGGACATATGCTTCCACGTACTGTTCCAAAAGGGCGTTCCAGTGGACGTTCTTCACGGCGCACAAAAGCCTTCTGCCGGCGTCGCTGATGCCTTGCTCCATTTCAAACAAGACCAGTGCACTAGAAAGAAGCCGCACCTCGCACACAGTAGACGCCCACCGATTCGTTTGTCGTGGTTCGCGCTTTTCGCCGACCAAAGAACTCGGCTCGGCTCGAGAAAGCATTGCTGGCGGGTGACTGGCAACGAACGAGAGCCCGATGCTGCATAGACAAGAAGGAAAATGCAACTAGCCCTTGCAGAAGCAGCACAGCCGCGACCGGGTGCCTCTTCTCTGCGCTCCATCCGCAGCCTTTGCGAAACACAACCAAAGTTCAGTATAGTGAGTGACAGCTGTCGACTTGATATGAGATTTAGCAGGGCAGGCGCTGTGACAACAAATGTAATTGTGCCTGCTCGTTCGTTTTGACCGGAGCGCAACTGGTGCCCGCATCATCGCACTTTCGCAAGACAGCGTCCATGCGGTTTCGCTCGGCATCTGGGATCGGAGCACTGCCGTGCATTCACGAGCCCATGCCCGCACCACTCTTTGACTGATTACGCCTAGCCGCTTCCGCGCGAGCAGCCTCCATGCGCAGGAAAAATGCGGGCTCCACGGAACAGCTGCGTGCCTTCAGCGCTGTCCTCTGTGCCTGAGCCACCATCCGAACGGCTCGCCTACCACGCCCCTCTTCATTGGCTTTGTGTGCTCGCAGCCGCTCGTTAACACCCGCCATCCGAGTCTGAATCTCAGCCTCCGAAGGACAACGACTCGATGCCCGTCCTCCCGCAGAGCTCGCTGGTGAAGATGCTCGGGAACACACAGGATTACCCTGAGACTGAGTCTCGCCAGATCTTCGTGCGAAAGTGACAGGAAGCGAGCTCTCCTTGCCAAAGGCCTGCTGGTCCAGCATCTCGCGACAACGTCTCTCCAACGTGCCCAATCGAGCTTCCCTCTTATCCAAGCCGCCCTTCACCTGCTCTATTTTTGCCACACAGTCCGCGGCAGTCCGCTGCACCTGATCTAGCCATGCCTCGCACTTGGCCACATGCTGCGCGTACAACTTCTTCAAGTCTTGCTCCACGCCCATCATTTGCTCACGTAACACGTCCGTCTGACGAGCTACTTCACTTCGATGGTGTTGCTGCAGTCGAGCCCACCACTGCTGTGCCGTATCGTCCATGGTGCGTCTGACACCTTCGGTTACTCGATCTTCAAGATGCTCCAAAGAGTCCAAACGACTGTCCTGTCGTCGAAAGCCTTCGCGATTCGACTGACGAGTCGCATGAAGGATCGTCTGCAAGACATCCGCCTTCCTTTCCACAGCTTCCAACCGCTGCAGAGCCGTTGAGTCCATGCTTCGGAATATCTTACAGTCTCGCCTGACGCGCCCAGCTTTCGCAAGACAACGTCCACTCAGCGGCGTCACGGCGGCAAACAAACACAACGTAAATCGAGCCCAGCTGAGAAACAACACAGCGAGCGAAATTGAAAACGGCTTAAATGCAGCCCCCCCCCCCCCTCCCCCGGCGAGACCCGAGAAATCCCTTGAAGGGGATGACTACGTGCCTGCCCCTGCCCAAACCCGATCTGTCTTCGTCCAGCCTCATTCCCGACAATCGTCTTCTCGCAGCTCACAAGATCTGCGAGAGGTTTAGGGGGGGCAGTTGACATGGAAGGATAACTAAAGCAGAAGACACAGATGGAATGATATAACAAGGATCACAGGGCATTAGTCCAATCAGCCCTAAGGCGGCATCTGGCAACATTCCGAAGTGGATTCCGCGATCCATGTAGGGTCTTATTCAGAAGTTCGGGAGATATCCTATCCCCTAATTTCACAACCAAACGGCCCGCCTCGCGGAGCCGCGCCGCTGCTCGCCGCGTCTAAACCCCGATACAGGCATCGGGCAGGACTCATCCGACAAAGAAGCACACCCAACAAAAGCAGAAACGCAACACCGACCCTTCTAGCTACGCCAGATGCCGCCGATTAATTATCTGCACCATCACGGGCTCGATGAGCCGACCTGGACATTGACTCGCGACAAGCAATCTCTTCTTGTCGAAATTTCCTCGTCTTCATCCCAGTTCACAGCCTCACATGAGACCGTGTGCCCAGTGACCGCATGCGGCCAAGCTGCTCACATAGTGACTTTGCTGGAGGTTCCTGGAACTGGTCGGCACATCGACCGCTTCCTTCACGGCAAGCACCACGGCGGCTTTGACTGCCCGAACGCAGCTATCATCCCAAAGACCAGCCGCCAGCAAACAACAATTGGCAACCGACCTCTTACGTTGCCGTGTGCCTGGTCCTGGACGAACCTTGACTCTGGCTGGATACTTCCGTGATCCGAGCTCTTGTCACGGCCGCTCCACTGATTGCCAATGTCCACAAGCTGCTTGCCACTTTCGAGGACGAGCCCGTGGTTCACGTTCTCTATTGTACACCGAACCGAAGCCTAGAAGATCACAAGAACTGCAGCAAACACACTATACTCAAAGTGGCGCAGCGCTAGCCGGGAATACAAGTGTAAGGTTCGGGGAGTACCCTACCGGGTCGCGCCGAACGACTTCTGTGTTCCACTCGAAGCGCACTCCGAACACGCAACGCCTACGTAGCAGGTGTCGTTAAATCTCCAATCCAAAAGCGAACGCTGAATGCCTGCCAGGAGCAGATCCCGAATCCCGACAGAAACCGCCCGCCCAAAATGATCAAGCAGAATCAATGCAATGCGTCCGAAGCGCAGAAACACCAACTGGATCTCTTCGCGAACAGTGCATAAGAATAACCGACAAGACCACACTCAAAGCCCGCTCCGAACGTTCATAGCAACAGCTATCGGGCGGAGTCAAATATCCATTCCAAGTTCCTCGAAGAAGCCAAACCAAAGGCGAACACTGAATGCCTGCCAGGACCGGATTCCCAATCCCGACAGAAACGACCCACGCAAAATGATCAGGCAGAATCTAGGCAATGAGTGCGAAACGAAGAAGCGCAACCTCGAATCGGCAAGAGCCGAAGGCCCGGATGAAGCCCTCCTGGAACCCTACTTGAAGCCTTTAATATGCCCTGCACGCACAACGAAGCCAAAGTTCATACCTTCCAAGCAACTGCCCCGACCTGCTGGGAAACGCAGATGGCATACCAGACAAACACCTGTGAGTGTGCCGGGAGCAGCTCAGCCAAATGAAATGCGCTTGCTAGCTGCATACGATGCAAACAACGGGGTCTGCAGACTGAAAGTCGAGGCCCTGGATCACTTGCCCAAGACGAAAAAACCAAAGCTTCCGCAGGAACTGTGTCTGCCCGACATGAACACCGCGAATACAACGAAGCCTCGCCGAAGACTGCAAGCCTCGAAAGTGATTCCACCAAGAAGCGTTTGCCGAAGAGGAGAAAGGACGTCGGACACTGAAAGCCAGCATGAGACGACCAAAACCCCGAGTATCTAACACCGCGATCTTGCAATGTCAGAGCAGGTAAAACCCGAATCAAAAGTGCAATCCATACAGTAACGATCAGCAAATGAAATCGCAGTCAATGGAGTAGGTCCGTGAAGTCTCATGACGCAATGTCCTTGTTCAATAACGCGTCGGTCCAAAGGCAGTTTGTCAGAACTCATACCAATGTTCCTGATGACACGCAACGCGCCTCGCAATACGTGCGTGCAAGAATAAATGTAAGATCAGTCGACATCGAACAGCCGCAATCGAACAATTACATGAGCACAATGCTGCAAGGAATGCGCGCGAAAATTCATGAACTGTCACTCCAATCATTACAATCTCGGTCCCTCGGCTGGAGATGGTGACGCATGTGCACAATCCGTGGCAGCGCTCCTAGTACATGCCCGTCTCTTAGTAGTTCTTGAACAATTTTCAAGCAGACGTTCAAAGCAGCATAATTCGTCAAAAGTCGTGACAACAGATCGCAACGCACGTGCTCAATGCAAGCTCGCCTTCTTTGCACAGGTAGTGTTATCGCCACCACCAGGCCCAAATCGGCCGATACGTACAACGCAATGTATTAGGATGCACTCTATTACAATGAGTCGTGGAAACAAGTCGCATATCGGGGGCAGAGGTAAGGAAACTAAGCAGACATCTGCACGTTGCAATTATTCCGTGGCTTACTGGTCCTACAAGAGCTTCGGGACTAGCAGTACCGCTTGCGTTCAATCTCGCATCTTGCGAGTTCTGCCTCCTTCCAGAACGAAACCTGAAGCAAGGACACAAACTGAAGTCCTTACGTCCCTTCCCAAACGCCAGCTGCAAAGAAACCCACAGGGGCGGCTTCGGGATGGCGGTAAGAAGATTCCGAAACTGCCAGCACCACCTCCCGCATCGGCCGTCCCTGCCTCGACGAATCGAGCACTGGCCCAGGGCTCGTCGTGCCCAGGAAAGCCTTTCCAACACAGGTGAATCACGACGAGGAAACCGCGAGAAGTGGTTCACAGCGATTTTGCGTCGCACAACGGCCTCCCTTGAAAATCGACGTGACAGTCCTGAGCCGCACATCCGAAACTGCGGTCGATCCAAGACAGCGAAGTAGCCGCAGCCTCGCACTTTGGCAAGACGGCGTCCATGCGGTGCTGCGGCCATGTCTCGTTCAGACAGGCATCTCCATGCGGATGGCACAGTATCTGGATCCGAGGGCTCAAGCTCGATAGATCGTCACGTGTCGTCCACTGAAATAACGCTGTTTGGCGAGACTCCGGAAGTCCACTGAAGGAGGTGACTACGGGCCTCCGCGACGACGGCCGCCACTTGCTGTTCCAAAAAAGGCAGGAGCCCTTCCAAGAGTTGTTGAGCACGCAGCACGGCATTTGGCGTGTGCTCTGTCTCAGTCGCGTTTCTCTTCGCTTGCAGTGGAACCGTCTCTTCGAAGAGCTGTGCCTGCCCCGCCTGACAAGCTTCCTCGGGCAGACTAGGCTGCCGCGGGTTGGACACCTCCGATGGCTCGAGAAGACATGGAGGCAAAGGCGGCAGCGGCAGTCTCGAGCCCGACTCGGCCACCGACTTCTCGTATTGTGCAACCAACTCCGCGTCTGTGCTGTTGTGCCCAGAACTCGAGGCACGACGCCGCTTGCAACTTTTCCGTCGATCGCCGCTGCAGTGCTCGCCCTCTTGTATCCAGCGCAGCAGTAAGTCCAAATAACCACAGCCTCGATGGACGGCGAGCCGTCCGGCGTGGATGCTCTGAGTAAAATTGCAGGGGGAATCTTCGCAAAGAGCTAAATGAGCATCGTCCATTGCAGCCAGCGCATGGGCGACGCATGCCGCGCTTTCTTCCATCACCGGCGTTATCGAGGGCACGTGCTTCCAGCGGCGCAAAAAAGCTCTGGCTTCTCGCAAAAGCTTGTCCGCGCGACATATCTCGGCGAACAGCACATCCAAGCTCAGTCGCTCGTGATGCTCGACGAGACAGTTCAACACTTCTCGAACTTCCCCCAGAAAGTTGCGCTCATAAACTCCTCCCGGCTCCTGAGAGGCCGTGATAGGCTTGCTTTCATGATTCGATGCCAGGCTGCCCTTGAGCTTGTTGTGAAAGAAGCAAGCCCTGTAAACGAGATCGGTAAGCTCTTCGTTTGACTGGACAAGAGACTGTTGCAGCAGAGCAGACAAGGTTCTCTGCAGCAGCTCGACGTTTTGCAATGGCCGGCCTCCTTCGCAAGGAAGCAGCAATGCCCGATCTCCGCCACCCAGAGAAGTCGTCTCGGCAGCCTCCATCGCTGGGAGTTCCACGGCCCAGCAGCACCCCGAGCTTTCGCAAGACAGCGTCCACTCGGCGATGCCGCGGAGACCAGCAAAAGGGAAATGCAAATCGAGCCCAGGCTAGGTAACGAAAACAGCAGAACTGGAAGCAACCTCGGAGCGGAGAACATCGGCAAGCCAACCGACTTCAATGCCACCCCCCCCTTCAGAGCGATTCTCTTGCTGAGGACAAGACCGATAGACCTCGCGGTGCGAGTCGAGACAGCCTAAGCAGCAACAGCAGCCATGCCAAGCCCTGCAAACCACGATCTGAATCTGGACCCGGACCCCGATGAGAGCAAAGTTCGGCAAGTGCGTTGTGGCATTTGAAGTGAAAGAAATCATTTTGTTTTGGCACAAGCGCAAGCACCACCGCAAAAGATCAGCGCCTCGGGAATGAATGGCCCCAGCCCCGCACTTTCGCAAGACAGCGTCCATGCGATGCCGCGGCCATCCTACGCGAAGCTCAGCGAGCGTTCCTCCACGGCCGCCACATCCAAGTACTGCCTCGTCCAAGCCGCTGTCTAAGCCACGTGGTGGCCGAAGCACCGCACTTTCGCAAGACAGCGTCCATGCGGTTCCGCGGCCAGCCTACATCTGCGAGGCAGCGGCAACACTTTCCTGCGCAAACGTTGCTCGATGCAAACGCACGTAGGCACTCAGATAGCGCATGTGCGTAAATGCAAGGGACGTCGCTTGTGCAGCCACGGCTTGGATTTCCTCGTCCGACATCCAAAAACCCCACCACTCCAAGCAATGGCTCAAATGCTCCGTCTTCTTCTGAGGCGAGATGTTATCGTAAGAGCACGCTCTGACCCTCAGGAAAGCAACAAGGCCCCTGGCCACATTGTGCAGCTCGGCCGGCACAAAGCCAAAGTCCTGCTCCTCTGCAGCAGCTGTCGGCTGTACAAAGCACTTCTCCTCGATGAAGTCCTCCAGCTGGAGAACCATGCCATGCTGGGCAAACTTGAACATGCCTCCATCGGTTTTGCTGGATTGCTTTCGCGGCTTCGTTGGAGCATGCCGCTCCCTGCATCCGGCCGGTCGCTGCCCTGTTTCGTTGCAGCGCTCCAGCGGCAGAAGTTGGTGCAGGTTCCGCAGCAATGCCTTCCGCGGATCAAACCAATGCAGAAGACACACGAGCGAGGAAAACAAAACGAACAAAGTAATGTACAGCTTCGAACACTTTCATACTTAGCAAAGCGACCGTCAATGGCTTGTGCCGGTAGCTGGGAATGTCTCGCATCCTCTTGTTCGGTTGCTGGTCGCCATAAGTGATCCCTTCGGCTTCGCGCTCTTCTCGCGGGGCTTTTCGTCCAGTTTAGTCGTCTTTCGATTGACCCGTCCATGTGTGTCTAGATCATGGATAGGCTTGTTGTAAAAGCCCCTCTGGTCAGCGACGACGGTCACGTCCTTCATCGCCTTCTCCAGGGTTTCCAACGTCAACTTAGGTGCCTCTGCACGCTTTTGCGTCTTGCCAACCACAATCTCGTGCCAGTCCTGCAAAGACTTGGGCCAGCTGTCCCGATTCATTTGATCCCAGTAGACCCGCGCGAGGGAAGCGTTGACATGCATGCACCGACGCACTCTGTGACGCTCCGCATATTTGTCGGTGGGCGTCCATGCGGTACTGCAGACAAGCTCAACCCGAAGAAGCCCGTGCTTGCGCTCGCCCTCCTTAAGCATGTGAGAGACATCCCGTGGTGTCGCCGCCAAGACGTGCGCTTGCACGTGTTGAACCGATTCAATCACCTCGACGTCCTTCTCCTTCACGGTGCACAAGAGCTCTATCGCAGTATCGCCTTCTTCCTTGGGCAGCATCTGGAACATCACCAGTGCACTGCGACCAAGCAACCCCACGCACACGGTGGGTCCCCATTCGCTTAAATCTCGCGATGCATCCATGCGTTGCCTGAGCTCAGCGGCCAGCAAGACACCGCACCTTTGAGTTGCCGAGGTCCGGACATCTTGGCACACTCCGACTCTTCAGTAGGCGGTTCATTCCTGATGGTCGGATATGTTAGCCGTCGACGAGACAGCGCCAGTGCCACGACCCGAGGCCCGCCTCGTGACTCGAGAACCGGACTTCTCGGCAGGCTCCGACTCTTCCCGCGGCGACTCTTTCCACGTCTCCTTCCTGGCCTTCACGCACCTTGGGTTGCGGGCAGGAGCCCCGTTGCACGCCCGTGAAAAGCAAGCACGAGGACGCATGCAGGGTCCTCTGCACAGTTGCTGGCAGGAGCCAACCACTGGCCGCCATCGTCGTGGCCTGAGATCCGGACTTCTCGGCAGGCTCCGACTCTTCCCGCGACGACTCTTTCCGCGGCTCCTTCCTGGCCTTCACGCACCTTGGGTCGCGGGCAGGAGCCCCGTTGCACACACGTGAAAAGCAAGCACGAGGATGCATGCAGGGTCGTCTGCACAGTTGCTGGCAGGAGCCAACCACTGGCCGCCATCGTCGTGACCTGAGGTCCGGACTTCTTGGCAGGCTCCGACTCTTCCCGCGGCGACTCTTTCCACGGCTCGTTCCTGGCCTTCACGCACATTGGGTCGCGGGCGGGAACGCCGTTGCACACACGTGAAAAGCAAGCACGAGGATGCATGCAGGGTCGTCTGCACAGTTGCTGGCGGGAGCCAACCACCGGCCGCCATCGTCGTGACCTGAGGTCCGGACTTCTCGGCAGGCTCCGACTCCTTCGACGGCTCGTTCCTGGCCGTCGGATTTCTTTCGTTGCACCCACATGAAAAGCAAGCACGAGGATCCGTGCAGGGTCCTCTGCTGGGTTGCTGGCAGGAACCAAGGACTGGCCGCCATCGTCTCGACTTGAGGTCCGGACTTCTTGGCAGGCTCCGACTCCTTGCACGGCTCGTTCCTGGCCGTCAGATTTCTTTTGCTTGGCCTAAGCTCGGAATCCAACAAGGAGACGCCGACCGCCACCGTCGTGACTTGAGGCCCGGACTTCTTCGCAGGCTCGGACTCCCCCGTCGGCTGGCTCCTGGCCGTGAGGTCTTGTGCACTAGCTCCTGTTTCCAGCCACAATCCCCAGAACACCTGTCGGCAAACGAAGATGCGGGAGACGTCGAAATCCTCGCGATCAGGACATACGATCAACCGCAAAGCAACGAGCACGAGCAGCCAGCTCTTTCTGCCGAGAAGCCTGAACATGTGCTCTGCAAATGCACGCATTATCTTTTCGTCGATCCTGCAAACTGCGAGTGCAACACACAGTGACACACACACACACGCAGACACATTTATGAGTTTCATGTCCAGAGAGAACCTGTCCTCGCCCAATACAGTTGTTGACCCCAAAAATTTTCAGCATGTTGGCCCAAGTACCGGCGACACATGTTCTCGAAAAGCGGCACCAGCCATTGCCGCCACGTTTCATGAGTGCCTCCCTTTCCCAGCAGGTCGACTGTTGCCTTGCAAAAGCGCTGCATGATCTTGTACAGCAGCTGGCCATCTTGGCGGGTCGTTTGTTCACTTCTGTTCTCTAGGGCCGCGACGTCCAAGAACTGCAACCGCTCGTAGTTTCCCTCGTCCATGCCGTAGTTGTCAGGTTTGGCATCCCAGAGGGTCCACCCGTTCTCGAAGAATGTGCCGAACATGACGAGCGCGGATGTCCACAGTTTCAGGTGCTCCTCAAGCAACCGATCCGTCATGGGCAGATGCCAAAGCTGCAACAGTGCCGTCTCCATAGAAAGCCCAACGCGATCGCAGACCATGATGGCGCCTGCGACATTCGAGTCCCTGGCCCTGGGATCGTCTTCACTCCCTGCCATACGCCAGTCACGGTCGCCCCACAGGTGCACGCCTCCGTAGTAATGGGGCATGCACGGTCGTACTTTGCCACTCCTGTCGTACGCACCCCTGTACATTTTCAGCTCTTGCAGCGGATCGTTTTTCCCCATCCAGTCATTTTTGTTCATGCCCGCATTGGGCACGATCTTCACCGCCAACTTCCAGGTCTCCAAGCCGTAGACCACCTTGTAAGCTCCGGTACCCAAACGGTAGAGCATGTCCTCGATGAAGATGGCACCGCCGCCGGGCACGCGGAACTCGAGCTTGGCTCTGCCTTTCTGCCATCTGATCATTGGGTTTTTCTTGCTGTACCCGTCCATGTCTGCTTGCAGCTCTGCAGCGAACAAATTGGCATTCGAGGGCAAGGAGCGGGCCGCCATAGCCCAGCGGCACACCGAGCTTTCGCAAGACAGCGTCACCCCGGCGGCACCGCGAAGACTAGCGCCACCACAGAAATCGAGCCCGAGCTACGCAGCAGCCCAGCGGCACACCCAGCTTTTGCAAGACAGCGTCCACTGGGGGTCACCGCGAAGGCCAGCGCGACCACAGGAATCGAGCCCGAGCTACGCGGCACGCACAAAAAAAAAAAGCATGCAAAGGACCGCATGCAGCGAAATTGAAAACGCATCGAATGCAACCCTCATCAAAGCGATCGTCTTACTGAGGACAAGACCGGTAGTTCTCGCGCTGCGAATCGAAGCAGCCTAAGCACTAGCAGCAATGACAAGTGCAAGGTTTCGCTCGAAGGCGGCCCTCCAACTCACCATCTAAAGCTCGAACCGGCTCTGGCAGGATTTTGACAGAAGCGCCGCCAAGCCTGTCACAACTCACCGCCTGGGCCATGATGAGGTGACCGCAGCCCCGCGCTTTCGCAAGACAGCGTCCACGCGGTTCCGCGACCGCCATCCCACGCCGCCTGGGCCATGATGAGGTGGCCGCAGCCTCGCACTTTCGCAAGACAGCGTCCATGCGGTTCCACGGCCATGCTACATCTGCGTGTCGGCGGCGCTATTCCGGCCTCAGCCCGCACTTTTGCAAGGCAGCGTCCGTGCAGTAGAAAAGTGCATCCTACATCTGCGCGGCAGCCAGCTCTTTCTGCCGAGAAGCCTGAACACGTGCCCTGCAAGTGCACGCATGCACGCTTCGTCGATGCTCCTGCAACGTGCGAGTGCAACACACAGTGACACACCCACACGCCACGTATGGTTTAGGCTTCAGACTTCCGGCCTATTAAGGATTTAATGTCCAGCAAGCACCCGTCCTCGACCAAAACAGTTGATCACCCCAAACAGGTGCAGCTTCTGGACCGAAGTACCGTCGACACATGGTTTGGAAAAGCGGCTGCAGCCATGTCTGCCACGTTGGATGACTGCCTCCACTTGTCAGCAACTGGACTGTTGCCCCGCAAAAGCGCTTCATGATCTTGTACAGCAGCTGGCCTTCAGCGTGATTGGGATCACAGCTTTTCTCCTGGATGGTCGCGACCCTCAAGAACCGCATCCGCTCGTAGCCTGCCTCGTCCACGCCGTAGTTTTCAGGTTGCGCATCCCAGAGCACCGTACCGATCATGGCTAGCGCCGATGTCCACAGTCGCAGGTGCTGCTCGCGCAACTGGTCCGTCATGGGCTGTTGCCAAAGCTGCAGCAGTGCCGTCGCCATAGAGAACTCCGCGCGATCGCAGACCATGACGGCGGCTGCGACCGTCGACCCCTCGTCGACCTCAGAGGATGCCAGAGTGAAGTCCCTGTCGCCCCACAGATACAGGCCTCCGTAATACCGGAGCAAGTACGGACGCACTGCGGCATTTTGGAACGCCTTCACGTACTGCTTCAGCTCCCGCAGCGGATCGTTTGTCGTCATCCAGCCACTTTTGTTCATGCCCGCACAGGGCACGATCTTCACCGCCAACCTCCAGTTCTCCAAGCTGAAAGCCACGCTGAGACCCCCGCAACCAAGACGGTCGATCCTTTCCTCGATGGCGATGGTATCAGGGCTCCCAGGCACCCGGAAGGCAAGCTTGGCTGTGCCCGTGTGCCATCCGATCAAAGGCTTTCTGCTGTTCCACCCTTCGGTAGCTCGCAGATCTGCTTCGAGCAAGTAGGCATTCGAGGGCAAGGACCTGGCCGCCATAGCCCAGCGGCACACCGAGCTTTCGCAAGACAGCGTCCACCCGGCATCACCGCAAAGGCCAGCGCCACCACAGCAATCGAGCCCGAGCTACGCGGCACACACAAAAAGCATCCAAAATACTGCATGCAGCGAAACTGAAAGCGCATCGGATGCAACCCTCATCAGAGCGATCGTCTTGCTGAGGACAAGACCGGTAATTCTCGTCGTGCGAGTCGAAGCAGCCTAAGCAGCAGCAGCAGCAGCGACAATGACAAGTGCAAGGTTTTGCTCGAAAGCCCTCCAAGCCACCATCTAAAGCTCGAACGGCCTCCAGACCCCCAATCGAAAGTCAGGTTTAGAATAGCAAGTTACGGCATCGGAAGTGGCGGGATTTTGACAGAAGCGCCGCCAAGCCTGTCACAACTCACCGCCTGGGCCATGATGAGGTGGCCGCAGCCCCGCGCTTTCGCAAGACAGCGTCCACGCGGTTCCGCGGCCGCCATCCCACGCCGCCTCGGCCATAAGGTGGCCGCAGCCCCGCACTTACGCAAGACAGCGTCCATGCGGTTCCGCGGCCATGCTACATCTGCGTGTCAGCGGCGCTCTTCCGGCCTCGGCCCGCCCTTTCGCAAGACGGCGCGGTGCTACTCTTCGCGGCGGCCGGCAGGTCTTCTTCTGGCCCCAAACCCGCGAAGACGTCTTCTGAATTGAACCCGACGCTCGAAACCGGACAAGCGCAGTGCCACGTCGAGGGGAAGATGCCCGAGTTCGTCACGAGCCTGGGGGCTAGCTCGCGCCCGCACCAAACACGTCACCCAGTTCAGACTGCCTCTTTCAGCGGCTTGATGAAGCAGATGAAAGTTCTCCGTGTAAGGTCGCACTGTAGCACCGGCTCGCAGCAAAGAGATTACCGGACCGATCGAAGAATCTATGAAGCACCTTTCGATGGGACCGCGACCTTTGGCATCCTCCTGAGAAGCGTCCGCCGCATTTCGCAGCAGAAGCCGCACCATCGATCTCGAACCCATCGACGCGGCAATGAGCAAAGGAGAGTCCATGTCCCAGTCTCGGCGATTGACATCTGCTCTAGCAGAGATCAACGAGGTCGCCACTTCCACGTTGTCCACGCTGCAGGCGCAGCAGAGAGCCGTGCTTCCTTCCGTCTCCAACGTAGCTCCTGAGGCAAGAAGGCTCTCCACTATGGGGTGGCGCATGGTAGGAATCATCGAAGCGAGACAAAGCGGAGTATAACACCCTTGCTCCCTCAGACCGCGACGATGCGACAAGTCAACGTTCGGATCCACCCAGCTTGCAAGCAGCCGCTCCACCTCGAACCAGTGGCCACGCTCTATGGCCCAGGCTAGCTCGTCCTCGCCGCCGGCTCGACATGGTCGCATTAGCATGAGAACATCCAAATCGTGGCCTGCCAGCAAACGCTCCGAATCCTGCAAAGAATCCAATAGGTCGAGCGGCCGAGTCTCATCCATGGAATGAAAGTTCAGGCGAGTCTCTACCACTCGAAGACGAGTAGCCATGATAGAATACAACGTATCCAAGACACTCTGCAAGGGAGCCTGCTCCCGCGGATCCACGACCAAGAGCTGCTCACCGCTCAGAGCGCGAAGTCGCAACATCTCCGAGCCTGCCGACACAGCCGACAGCACGAGCAAGAGACGGCTACGGGGGGCGAGCGACTTCTAAGATCACCCAAGACAACACGCGTCGACAGCTCGTTTTGTCTGGAACCTCGATAGGAAATCACGGCCTCGGCCATATGGTTGCCCGCAGCCTCGCACTTTCGCAAGACAGCGGCCATGCGGTACCACGGTCATCCTGCGGCCTACATCCGTGCGACAGTGACACAGCGGCCGAAGGTCAGCCTTCTGGCCACCCCCAACGAGATGAAGCTCGCAACGAATTATGAATTTTAGACACGAAGCCCGCCTCAAAACCAATCCTCCTCAACAAAAATGCCGAAGATCTCAACGTCCTTAGTCCCGAAGCCTTGGCGAGCCATGTGCTCCATGTACTCCTCGACCGTGCATTCGAAGATTACCAAAAACAACTCCCGCACCTGTGTACGTGCGCTTGGGATGCGCACATAGTGGTACTCCAGCAACCAGAGCAATTCCGCTGCGGTGTTGTCTTGAGTTTCTGCTTCGAACTGCGCCAGCAACGCCGTCACCGCGTCCTGCATGCGGCCACAGAAACGTCTGCGATACTCGCAGTACTCGGCGTACATTGCTGCCACATAACGCCGAACATCCCGGTCCGACGGGTACGCCCCCTGATTCTGGATCAAAGGACCACGGATCGGACACAGCAGCTGCGAGATCAGGGGCACTGACATGGCTCGCCTCCGAAAACTTCAGTGGGGACGGATTTTCAGCCTGCTGATACCCTTCGCACAGCCCTCCCACGTCGCGCTTTGAACTGCTCTTCCAATCACCGAACCCGTACCAACGCTCACAGAAGCACCAAGGTCTTGACCACTGAAGAATCTCGCCGCCGACCTGGGCCGCCAGACCGATGCCCAGAACCAGCCATGAATCCAAACCAAGCCCCACACACTAAGAGACGGGTGAGACGGGGCTTATTCTACTTACACCTCGGCCTCCGGAATTTCGAACGCCTAGTTTTCTCCTTGGCCTTCTGGAGTCGCCTTGCGTCTCCGCGCCTCTCCCGATTTTGGAGCAAGCCCAAGCACAGACCTCAATCCCGCCAAACGCCTGCCTCGCCAAACCCTCTTAAATTAGGTTTTGGGGTTTAGGGTTTATATAGAACCCTATAGCACCCTTTAAGGAGGCAACTCCTTCCATTTGCCGCTATTTGATGTCTCGAACGTCAAACACTAACATGTCAGCCCTACATGCCACTAGGTGGAAGTTACGCGAGAACAGGCTGATAGAGCGCGAGGCGAAAGTTGGGATCGGCAGTGCAATGGAACCTAGTCGGAGGAGAGCTCATGAGATCGCCTCCTACCCAGGGTTCGCTAAAAATATTCCTACCGCCGCAAGACACTGGGTTGGGATCTGCGGCAGTGCAAGCCTGCTTCCATGCAGGATGAGAAGAATCGAGAAGGGACTCGAATGAGAGACACGAAGGCAAGCAAACACGATGGCAGACTAGGGAAACCCCACTACACTTTCGAGGTTCCGCTTTCTCTCTTGGATTCCACTGTGGGTCAGGGATCTTAGGGACCGAAAAAAACAAAACCTCCCGTCATGCCTCGGTGCGAGGCAAAGCAGCATGGCGACCTGGGTCGCAAATGTGGACTTCGACATCAAGCCCAGTGGCATAACCCAATCCCGAAGGGCAGAACTAGTCGGTAGCAATAATTCCGGCAGCAGGTGCAATGAAGCAACGACACAAGAAAGAGGAAGAACAGGGCTCGGCGATCCCCATTCCGGGTCGAAGTTCTCCGGATCCCACTCAGTGCTGTGGGCCGTAGAGTACCACGTGCCGCTGTTGGTGGAAAGGTTCAATCGATGTAGCCTGTAGAGGGCGTTCTCGACATGAGACCTTCGGGTGGGTGCATCGCCTTTCGCCAAGTACTCGTGTGGAGAACGTTCGCGTCGCACAGGACGGCCAAAACCAGCTCGACTGGAATCTCGTCTATCCGGTGCTCACGAACCAGAATTTGGAACTCAAAGTGTAGCGTCGTGGAGCGGTGCCCGTCCGCTCTTTTCTCGGTGGTGCTGGGTGGCCTTATTGACATCTGGCCGTGAAGCCGCAAGTGGGGCACCCGCGGATGCAAGGATTTAACGTTAAAGCCCTGAACACTGGTCCGAATTAGAGGCCTCATCGAACTTATAGGTAGCCACCTACTGCTGCTTACGAGAGACACAGAGAGAGAGAGAGAGAAAGAGAGAGAGAGAGAGAGAGAGAGAGAGAGAGAGAGAGAGAGAGAGAGAAATTCTTGCGGAACCTTGCTTGCTGCGTCTGCTGCGATTCTGGTTGAAGGCCCAATAGATTCGCTTAGGGAAGCAGAACGAGTATAAAATAAACACACTCCGAAAGAGTATCACCTCCACAACCAGAAACACAATCGAACGCAATGTTCCATAGGGTCTGGCCGCGTCGACGCCACATCGTCTCAGCAGCACAACAGCACCTTTGAGCAAGGGCACGATCAGCAGAGCTTCGTCGAGCTTGATCTACGTGACTTTGTTCACATCCGCGACGCCGCTAGGTGCACGTTGTCTTGCACACAATCAACACAACGCGTCGCTGCACCACTTGCAAAATTGGAAACGGGATAAGTACAGCCCGTTACCGAGCGATTGTCTTGCTGAGGAGAAGACCGGCGGGCATCTTCCGAGTCAAGAGAACCTGAGCTGCAGCAAACGGTCTTGGAATGGATGCAAGAGAAGCAAAGAAACACACACACCAATACGCACTCGCTTTCCTACTGCCACGCATTTTTTGTGCACAGCAGCCTTGCCTTGCTAACTTTGCTACACCGCGCCGCCGAACTTTCGCAAGACAGCGTCCATTCGCCAGCAGCGCGTGTCTCCAAGTTCAGAGACCCACAGCCTTGCCTTGCTAACTTTGCTACACCACACCCCCGAACTTTCGCAAGACAGCGTCCATTCGGCAGCGCGCGCCTCCAAGTTCAGAGACCCATGGTGTGCAAGCAGGCCTCCATCTCTGCGGTGAGATGCTTCCCGGCCCAGCTGCGAGCGTTCATCCTCGAAGAGACGCAGTGCACATCGAAGTTCGGGAGGCCGGCGTAGTGCTGCATGCAGCGAACGCATCCCTCACTGGCCGCGTAAAGAAATTTGTACTGGGCTGTTCGCTCTGCCGTCAGCTTGTCGTGCTTCCTTTCGAAGCCAAGGCAATGAGGCGCATCCGGACAGTCAGATCCCGGACGCTCGGTCTCAGATGCAGGCCCGGGCTCATGCCGAGATGCAGGCCTTGTCTTCGGGCCGGCAGACGGCGGCTGCGGTCCACGCCTCCCAGAGCCTGCCGCCCGCGAAGCGGTGTCATTTGCATGACTCCAAAACCCGCTGTTCGCAGAGCCGGAGGTGCCGGAGAACCACGGGGGGACATCAGCGAGATTTTTGCGATACGTTTCAAGACGAATCATTTCGCCGGTGAGAAACTTGGTGATCTCATTCCCCGCCGGGCCGATCTTGTCTGGATGGCACCGAAGCATCATCTTTTTGTACCTGTTCCTCAGCAACTTCATGTCTACAGTCGCTGCGCATTCACCAAACACTCCAAGATGATCAAGAAAGTTCTTGAAAGATCCATCCATGTGCGCCACACACGCTGCTTTCGCAAGACAGCGTCTGCACTGCGTAAACAGAATAGCTACAATCGCACCGATCTTGAGCCAGGCTGCAAGAGACTGGCATCACGTGCAGAGCATACCCTGCGAAACATATGTGCAGCAGAGGCAAGGTGCACGCTGTCTTGGAATTGGAAAAAAAAACAAACACAAACACACAACGCGTCGCTGCACCACTTGAAAAAAATGGAAACGGGATAACTACAGCCCGTTACCGAGCGATTGTCTTGCTGAGGAGAAGACCGGCGGGCATCTTGCGAGTCAAGAGAACCTGAGCTGCAGCAAACGGTCTTGGAATGGATGCAAGAGAAGCAAAGAAAAACGCACCGATACGCACTCGCTTTCCTGCTGCCACGCTTTTTTTTTTCGCACATCAGCCTTGCATTGCTAACTTTGCTACGCCGCGCCGCCGAACTTTCGCAAGACAGCGTCCATTCGGTAGCAGCGCGCGTCTCCAAACTCAGAGACCCATTCTTTGCAAGCAGGCCTCCACCTCTGCGGTGAGATGCCGCGCGGCCCAGCCACGAGCGTTCATCCTCGACGAGACGCAGTGCGCATCGAAGTTCGGGAGGCCGGCGTAGTGCTGCACACAGCGAACGCAGCCCTCACTGGCCGCGTACAGAAATTTGTACTCCGCTCTACGCTCTGCAGTCAGACGGCGGTATTTGTGTTCAAAGCCTTCGCAATGAGGCGCCTTCGGACAGTCAGAGCTCGGACGCTCGGTCTCAGATGCAGGCCGAGGCTCATTCCGAGACGCAGGCCTTGGCTTCGGGGCGGCAAACGGCGGCTGCGGTCCACGCCTCCCAGAGCCCGCTGCCTGCGAAGCGGGGTGATTCGCATGACTCCTAAACCCGCTGTTCGCATAGCCGGAGGCGCCAGAGGACCACGGGGGGAGATTTTTGCGATACGTCTCCAAACGAGTCATTTCCCCGGTGAGAAACTTGCAGAGCTCATTCTGCTTGTCGCCGGCCTTGTCGGGATGGCACGTAAACATCTTCCCTCTGTACTTCCTCCTCACCATCTTCATGTCTACAGTCTCTGCGCGTTCAGTAGACAATCCAAGAAGTTCAAGAAATTCCTTGAAACCTCCAGCCATGTGCTCCGCACACAGTGCTTTCGCAAGACAGCGTCCGCACTGCAAGAATAGCAACGATCGCACCGATCTTGAACCAGGCTGCAAGAGACTGGCATCACGCGCAGAGCATGCCCGACGTGCAGCAGAGGCAACCCAAAACTCCGCGTAAGGCCCGTGCAGCAAGGACTGGATGGTGGTCGCCGAAGAACAGGAAACTGCGAAGCAAAGAAAAGCAAGCGACGCCGATGCACTCGTTTGCTCCCTCACACTCACTCAGCAGCTTTTGCACACTCCGTCGGTGCAATCACGGCTCCGTGCAGAGGCTACATATATAGCCCACGAGCAGAACGTGCAGCTTTCGCAAGACAGCGTCCACTGCTCCGCACAGGGAGGCTACATATAACATATATAGCCCACGGTCGGAATGCAGCTTTCGCAAGACAGCGTCCACTGCTCCGCACGAGGACAAGACTGCACGACCTTTAGTCAACTCTACTCCTACGTGCGTCTCTGTCGCTGAAATACGATCATAAGTTCGAGTTCCGTCTTCAGCAACTCCTTCATGAGATCCGTCGAGTGGATGGTGTTCACGGAAACGATCTTATCCCCTTTCTGCACCCGCCGCACACGGCACGACGACGAGGAAGGCATCGACTCCATGAGTGCGTTGTGCGTGTCAACAAGCCCATCTGGTACGACTTCGAACACCTCCATGGTGCGAGTGACATATTTCAGTCCGATCTTACTCTCTCTGCTGTCACGATGAAGCATCACCATAAATTCTTTCTTATGGGTCCGCATTCCATGAAGCGGGGGTGGAGGCGGAGGACGATGACCGCCTCCTTGCTCGGCACCACGATTGCACAAAGCAGCCACACGCTCTCTGACGATTTCATTGCCAGGACGAGGCCGCCGCATATATAGCCCACGAGCAGAATGCAGCTTTCGCAAGACAGCGTCCACTGCTCCGCACGGGGAGGTTATCAAGGCGGTTCAGGCCAAACACTGCAGAAGTGTGTACAGGTGGAGCAGCGACATAAAACTGCTCAGACTCGATAACACACGTCGAAGCTCACAAGTAGAATATTGAATACTTGACAACACGACATGAGCCAAATCGTAGTATCAAAACACAGCAACACAGTTGCACATCAACAGATAGGATCGGCTGCTGTGCCTTCTCCTCGCACCGAGGCAGCAGCTTCTGGACCTCGTGCAGAGAACTGCACTCATAGCACACGAAAACACGCATTTCGCTCGTGTGCAGACGCATATGTTTTTATCGTCGCCGTGCTAACCATGCGAAATGGGCTCCGCCGCGCCGGTCGAACTTTCGCAAGACAGCGTCCATTCGGCGGCTTGCGGCAGCCGGAGCTGCACTCGATCGTTAAAAAAAAAACAGCAAACCAAGCCCCACCAGCGGCTCAGGCACTCTGCCACCCTTCGGAAAGGGTATATAGCAGTGTCCCGTCCTCGGAGCGCAATTCGGCACGAAGTGGCATGTGGAGACGATACCACCGGGTCCGCTCAGGTGTCTTCTCCAACAGTTGCATTTCCTTGGCGACACTTTATCCTGATCAAAACAAAAGCGCATGCTGTCGTGTCCCTGCAATTCACGAGATTTTCCAAGATGCCAGCAGCGTCATGTAGCCGATCGCGGTGAATGTGATCTCATGGGCCCGCACGGCATGCGGGGCGCCATGAAGCGTCCACTCTCCTCCCTGCCATGAATGTAAGTCGCTCTCCACGCAGCGTTGAATGGCCTCCGAACGACAGCAACTGAAACGATGCCTTAACACTTATCGCTGTGATGTATCACCGCCGAGGCGCTGTGACTGCGTAAGGACGCAATCCCCAGCGACCCCTGTGCGTACCCGCCACTTGCCCTCCGGCCAGGACTCGATCCGACTGATCGGCTGTCAGGCCCACGAAGACACGAAGTTCATTCATGGCAGAAATTGCCATTACTCACCATGTGCTTTCGCAAGACGGCGTCTGCACAGCCCACAAACAGATCAAAGCTGCTATGCCGCTGATGTTGAACCAAGCTGCGCGAGACTGACATCACGTGCAGGGCAGAGTATCATACGACACATGCCGGTCTGAGACAGCCGAGGCTCTGAATACATCCACATAAGGTCCCCGCACGAAGGCGCGGATGATGATTCCCGTAGAGTCCTTCAGCTTGCAAGACGACATGCGAGTTTCTCGACGATCGTTTCTGTTAAGAGCACAACACCGCACACAACCCAGACCTGGCTTCGCAACCTTCGGCCACGACGTAGAAGATGCCTGATAGCAAGACAGCGTCCTCCGAACTGCCGGCGCCGCGACCAGGATCCGGATCAGCAACTGAACTTCGCAAGACAGCGTCCTCCAAGTTGCTGGCGCCGGCAGCTGGACCTCGCAAGACAGCGTCCTCCAAACTGCCGGCGCCGCGACCAGGATCAGGATCAGCAACTGAACTTCGCAAGACAGCGTCCACACGAAAACACGCATTTCGCTCGTGTGCAGACGCATATGCTTTTTATCATCGCCGTGCTAACCGTACGAAATGGGCTCCGCCGCGCCGGCCGAACTTTCGCAAGACAGAGTCCATTCGGCGGCTAGCGACCCCTGTGCGTACCCCCCACTTGCCCTCCGCCCAGGACTCGATCCGACTGATCGGCTGTCAGGCCCACGAAGACACGAAGTTCAGTCATGGCAGAAATTGTCATTACTCACCCTGTGCTTTCGCAAGACGGCGTCTGCACAGCCCACAAACAGATCAAAGCTGCTATGCCGCTGATGTTGAACCAAGCTGCGCGAGACTGACATCACGTGCAGGGCAGAGTATCATACGACACATGCCGGTCTGAGACAGCAGAGGCTCTGAATACATCCACATAAGGTCCCCGCACGAAGGCGCGGATGATGCTTCCCGTAGAGTCCTTCAGCTTGCAAGACGACATGCGAGTTTCTCGACGATCGTTTCTGTTAAGAGCACAACACCCCACACAACCCAGACCTGGCTTCGCAACCTTCGGCCACGACGTAGAAGATGCCTGATCGCAAGACAGCGTCCTCCGAACTGCCGGCGCCGCGACCAGGATCCGGCTCAGCAACTGAACTTCGCAAGACAGCGTCCTTCAAGTTGCTGGCGCCGGCAGCTGGACTTCGCAAGACAGCGTCCTCCAAACTGCCGGCGCCGCGACCAGGATCAGGATCAGCAACTGAACTTCGCAAGACAGCGTCCACACGAAAACACGCATTTCGCTCGTGTGCAGACGCATATGATTTTTATCATCGCCGTGCTAACCGTACGAAATGGGCTCCGCCGCGCCGGCCGAACTTTCGCAAGACAGCGTCCATTAGGCGGCTTGCGGCAGCGTGCCTACCCCCCACTTGCCCTCCGCCCAGGACTCGATCCGACTGATCGGCTGTCAGGCCCACGCAGACACGAAGGTAATCATGGCAGGAAATTGTCATGGACTACCATGGCTTTAGCAAGACGGCGTCGCACAGCCCACAAACAGATCAAAGCTTCTATGCCGCTGATGTTGAACCAAGCTGCGCGAGACTGACATCACGTGCAGGGCAGAGTATCATACGACACATGCCGGTCTGAGACAGCCGAGGCTCTGAATACATCCACATAAGGTCCCCGCACGAAGGCGCGGATGATCCTGCAAGACGACATGCACCTCACCGCACACAACCCAGACCAGGGTTCGCGACCTTCGGCCGCAACGCAGAAGATGCCTGATCGGATTCCGGGGTGTTCGCATTACCAGCGGGGGGGGGGGGGCGCAGGAGACTTCAGGCCTTGAAATGCTTCAAATGTGGGAAGTAGCTGCATTCCCATGCTACAGGAAAAGAAACTAAGGGTCGGGCAGGCGGCCTCTGCTGTTTTTGTTGTTGTTGTACACTCTGTCTACAAAACAAACGGGGCATAAACACGGCTGGAGAAAAACTACGATTGCAACTGCACTTACCCTAAATCAGAGCGACCTTCAGCCCCAACACAAAAGATACCCGATCAGATTAATTATGGAATCTTCGAGCCTTCAAGTGTGGGAAGTAGCTGCATTCCAGATGCTAGGAGAGAAGACACTAAGGGTCAGGGATGCTGCCTCTACTGTTTTGGTTGTTGTACACATACCAAAACAAGTAAGAACATAAACACTGCTGGCAAGACGACGGTGGCCACTTAAATTACCTGAAGTCAGAGCTAAACCTGAAATAAGCGAGCCGGCAGCCGAAACAGCCTGTGTTGCCGCTGTGGCAGATTGCTGGCATGAGGCGGAGGAGGGTCCAGGCTAAAACCCAAAGATCGGGCTGTTGAGGAGTTTGGATGCCACCGTGTCTAGAGCCGGCCTTAAAAGAAGTACGGCTAAAGCAACCTTCGCAGCTCAGTCAGTAGGGCTTAGACGAGGTGTTATCTAAGGTCTAGCTGGGGGCACGAATTGCGCATGCACGATGTGCTCTCTTTCCCGCCGCGATGTTTGACAGCTTTGTAAAGCTCGCAATGCCAGAAGTCGTCGATTGTTCCGAGACCGAATGCCACGCCTGTCTCGTAACGTTTTCGGGAAGCTGTTCACACTGTACCAGATGTCAGGAGCGCCCACTGGAGGCAGGTGCAATTCGCAAGACCGCGTCCTCCGCGGGCACCCTGCGCTGCCGATGCCGCCTGCCGCGGCTGGCCTAGGCAGAGCCTATAGAGCGGGCACCACCAAACGCTTAGGATATCACACTCACGAAGACAAGCACTTCCACACTCAATTGAAGCGACGTCTCTACGAGAGCTGCAACGCCATAAGCCAATCCAACTCACGGCCAGATTTCGGACACGCTGAAAAAACAGCGAACCACCGAAGACTGTTTCCTTCAGCCGGACCAATTGGACGCTGATTCGACCACGCCTAGTCTCTGTTGGCAAGCACCTAGCCAAACCATCGCAAGGCCCTGTAAAGCACCCGACGAAATTCACCCATGCACTAAACCTCTACACCCAAAGCCCCGAACAAAATGC
>CAJNDT010003020.1:0-26117 GCA_905221615.1 Symbiodinium sp. CCMP2592 | reverse complement strand
GTCCTGCACATCTTGCATCGTGGAAAGGATGTGGCGGAGGTCAGACACCTCAGCCAGCCCCCGGGTCTAATAGTTATTCGTCGCATGTTACGACTTGCCACTGTGCTGTCACTGCACTAAGCTCTGCACAAGTCCATGGCCGAGATCCGTCGTGTGTCGAAGACCAAAACGCGGTGGTGGGGTGGTTTGAAGATAGCCCCGGGACGATGTTCCCCTGTCAGGGTGGCTGAGGGATTTGCTGTCAATTCTCATTGATAGTAAGGACTAAAAGTCTTAGGAAGTCATGTCAATAAAGCCCGCCTACGGGATACGGCTCAGACCCGTCGATCTTGGCCCTCCTGACATCCAGATGCTTCTCCTTGATCGTGGCAGACCGCTCGTGAAACACCTTCATGGATTCATTCTGCTTGTAGATCTCAGAGTCCTCGAGACACCCGGCGGCCTTCCAAGCCAGCTTGGACCGCTTTGCTCCGAAAAGTTGTCTGGAGTCCACCCCAAGACCTTGGCTCAATTTGCTTCGAGCCCGCTTCTGAGCAGCAATCAAGGACGACTCCGTTCCTTCGCGGGGACCTCGCCGAAGACCACAGTCCTGTCTTCTCTTGTAAACATGAAACCTGCGGCCGTGGTGGTGAATCCAAAGTTCTGCCAGGCGTTTGGAGAACGCATTGAGTTCCAGCAGTGGGGACCCAGACCCAGATCCAGGCACAGCTAAGGCCACCTGAACCTTCTTGGAAAGCTGAAGAAGACCTGGACCTTGCTCTGGGAAAGTCCTTCGGCAGACCTCTGCCTCGTCCTGTGGTCCATCCAGTCGCAGCTCCAAGGCAGCTTCAATATCTTGGGATTCAGACTGGCTTGCCCCGCAGTGGGATTCGACAAAGCGGCGAAGCTCCGAAAAGTTGCGCTCCAGTGTGCAGGATGAGACTTCCAAGGACAGGTAGAAAGACAGCAGCACGTTCAAGACCGTCCAGTTTTTGTCCATCACTGTAGCCCAAATGCCGCGATTGTCGTTGCCGATCTCCTTGTCCGTGTGCTTCGAACAGAGGTAAGACCTCGAGCCATCAATGTTGTGGTGTTGATGTTTCTTCAGGTTTAAGCCTAGGCCTATTCACCCTCGCTCCGTAGAGTTTGGACAAGACAAGTCAAGGAAACCCATGATGTCATGGAGACCCAATGTGACATTCTTAGGGCCGGGCGCAGCGTCTCTGTACTGCTGAATACCAACAGTTTGCTGGTCGTGGTCCATGCCCAAGTCCTTCAACCAGAGACGGACCAAGACCTCCAAATTGACCTTCCCCACGGTGCTGGACTTCCGCCACAAGACCAAGTCCAAGGCCCTGAGTGTCATCTTCATCTCCTGGTCTGGGAGCTCTGCTGCCACTCGGCCAAGAAAGGCCTGTGTGGTCACCTGAAAGCTAGAGACCGTTTCCTGGACCTCTGGCATGCGACCGGACCCGGAAGGCCAAACGTTGTAGACCTTGCCATTGACCTGGATTTCCGGTGTCTGCATGGCATGCTTCGCGGCCAAGACCACACCTTATCTGTGCGAATGATTGTTACACACAGGGTACAGAAATGACACAATATAGTCTCGAAGTTGCTCTGTAAGCCTACAGGTTATGCTGTGTATCTTTTATTTTGATGCGTCCGGGCACTGGACTGCTCTTCATCTGGGACGTCCTGTAACTCGTCAAAGATGCGAGCTTCCAAAAACAAGCTGGTAATCTTGGCTTTGAAGGCAGCGATGCGGCGATGGACCGTGGCCACGTCGAAGTCCTTTTCCCACTCACGCAAGAAGCCCGTGACCTCACTGCCAAAGTCGGCCGCCAAGCCCAAGGCGATCAAAAGACCGGGCCGCATGCCGGCCAGAAGCTTGTGACACTTCGCACGCAGCTGAACACCTGTACGCTGGTCTGCGGCAGTCATTGCCATGAGCAGCGCTATCGGCGTCAGGAGGTAGATGAAGCGGCCTCGTTTGCACCACAAGAACTAACGACAAATGAATTGAACACATCTCCCCTCTACCCCACCTTAAAGTTTAAAGCAGTCTCATGCCGCCGCGAAACGCAAAGGACAGGCTGCACTTTCCCATCTCTGCGGAGCCCAACAGAAGTGTCGTAGGTTAGACCGCAAAATGTTGTGGATAGCCCCATCCTTCTCCAAGACCGACCTATTCAAAGTCATCAGCCTGGCCCTCCATTCGTGCGAATGTTGAAGGGCAGGGAACAAGGAGCCTGCAGACAGACCAGGGAGAGCTTCATTTCGAAACACATGCTACTCCTAAGACAATTAAGACCTGATTCTGTTTAGACAGCCCGGCCGTCCCCACTGTTGATGAGACCCCACAGCTCCTCCTGCTTCGGGTCGGCCGCTAGAGGGGGCTGGTAGGAACACCGTAGCATGTGCGCCATGTCTCGAGACAGCAGTACTATCTTCGGATAGTACCGAGACCTTAAGACCCTGCCGACCTTCTGGACGTACGGACATCCGTCCGCGCAGAAGCTGCGGACGTTGTTGCGGAAGACCTGCATGAGTCCTTCGTCCGGTTGGTCTGAACCCATTGGTGTGCAAAAGACCTCCACCAGATGATGAACCGTCGCAGCCGCAGACACGCTTTTGTCCTCCTCCCACTTCTCCGGGTTGTCCAGCAACAGCTTGCTGCTGTGCATGCATCCAACGATGCCACCAAAGACCTGCCCATCAGCCGTACAGCACTTGAAGCGCAGCAGCCTGTAGGGGGAGAAGCCCTTGTCGTCCAGAGACAAGCAGATAGACCTGGCCTGCTGTAGCTGCTGGCGTTTTTTCTCCCTGACACACTCCCGCAGAATCAGACGCATCTGGGCGATGGCACGCTGCTCGACCTCCTTGACCTGCAGTCTGTTCGAAGAAATGAATTGCTGAGTCAATGAAGACCTGGTTGACCCGCGGGAAGACAAGTTGACCCGGACCGTGTCAGACCATACCGACAGCCAGTCGCTGGGTTGTGGAACAGACCCTTTCAGCAGGTCCAAGTCTGAATCGCAGCTGGGCGTAGCGAAGACCTGGGCCTGTGCAGGAAGACGAAACAGCCTCCATGCGGCCATGTGTTGGTCGCTCTGGCTGTGCTTCTTGAATGCACACGTTTGCATGCTGGCAATGCCGTCAATCTCGAAACGGCTCCATTTTGTGCTGTAGCTGCGCCTCATTTTTGCAGAGCCCTTGTCCAGCTGTAGACGAAGAACCATCTGCGCACAAAGTACACATCCAAGACCCCACTTTGGACGGCAGCGCTCCTCCAGCCAGACCGTACGAGACCCGTTCTCAGAATGAGAGCCGACCGACATTTGCCATGTCTTGCCACGAATACGAAACTTCTGCATTGCAGTCATTCCATCTTCGTCCTGGCGAGCTGCTTTCTTTCGGGGTACCTCAGAGACTGAGACCGAAACCTTCGGCCCAGACGTGGCTGCCCGAAGATCTGCAGCACGATGCCGGCGTGGCCTGTCCTTTAGCACGACACTGTCAGACAGTTTTTCTCGAGGTCGAACCACCATGGCTCGACCTAATCGCCGAAGTCCTCTAAGCCCATGAAAAAAACTTTGAAAACCTCCTCAGTCTCGCCCTAGTCCGCCGGCCTCGCCCGATCCCCTGAAACGAGGCCTCCTCCGAACCACAGCAGCAGCAAAGGAAGACAAGAGACCATGCTGCATGCTTTGAGAGACCATGCACTCAACGTTCTCCCAGATGTCATGTCTGAAAGTAGGTGCGCCAGCCGGTCCTTTACTTTTCCCCCTTTGGTCGGCGGCCACTGCAACAGACCAAGACTAATTAAATCAGACCAAGACCAAAATCAGACCAAGACCTGGAGTCCTGGTGTGAGTCCTGGTGAGAGACCAAGACAAAGTCCTGGACGGACCAAGACAAAGTCCTGGACAGAGTCTAATTATCGCCGTCTCAGCCTGATAGTAAGTCCTCCTCGGGCTCCACTTCCACTTGGAATATCTTCTCCAAGACCTTCTGCACCCACTTGACCTCGAAGGATTTTGACCTAGACGCGAGAGACCCACTGGGGTACCACCTCTGGAGACAGGACTGAGTCCTGTACAAGTATCGCTCCAAAAACTCTGGAAATGGCTCGCCAGGCAGCTCTTCCCGAAGACTGGTGGTGTAAGCTGTCCACCAAATAACCGTCATCTGACGGATCATTTTTGGCGGAAGACCGACCCGTCCTTTGATCAGGAGCATCTCTAGGTCGTCACGACCCCCTTCGAAAGACACGGCCATGACCTGCAGGCGCTTGTTCAGCGATAAGACCTGGCCTTGGCTGTAAGACCTGGCCTTGGCTACAAGACCTGGCCTTGGCTATAAGACCTGGCCTTGGCTGAAGAGACGGCTGCAGACATCATGTTGAAGTGTTTGCGGGATATCCCGTGTGTCTTGCCCCTACCAGCACAACAACTACTAGACAACAGAAACAGCTACTACGAATACCACCACTACTACTACTACTACTACTACTACTGCTGCTACTGCTACTGCTACTGCTACTGCTACTGCTGCTACTACTACTACTACTACGACTACTACTACTACTACTACTACTACTCCTACTACTACTACTCCTACTGCTGCTGCTGCTACTGCTACTCAATCAATGTGTTCACAGTCACATACTGCTACCACTACCGCTACCAAAACCAGAAAAGGAGCCGGAAAGCCAGTACGAAGACTATCAGTCTATCAGTAAGTGACCGAGTATTACCTATAAGTACTACCACTACTATACCTCCTCCTCCTCCTCCTCCTCGTATATACTAGTAACTACTGCAACTACTAGTATTACTGCTATTTACTGCTACTGCTACTACGATTGTGCATGACAACAACAACAACATCAAATACTGCCACTAATACTAATATTTCAGTACCATTTTTTCTACCGCTGCTATGATTACTTCTACCTTAGTGCACCTACTACTAAATACTACTATTCCTAATACTGCCAGTAATACAATTACTGGTACTCTTGCTTCCTGCTACACGAGGACTACTACTACTGTGCAGACCAAAATAAAAAGACCCCAAGACCTTTGCCGTGAATCCCAAACCCCGCATATCCAACGACCTGCGAAGAAGTTCAGACCTTCTGAAAGAACAAGCACAACCTTCCTAAACCCAAAGACCTGTGAACAAATCCAAAGCGGCTCCTAAGGACAGACATGACATGAACCTGGGATTGCTCACGAAACGAAGTCAATGATATGTTGAAGGTTGTTGTGGAAAGTTCGTTTGGCGAGTTGAGACCCACAGACCCTTTCAAACATATACAGCTATTGGCGAGTTGAGACCCACAGAACCTTTCAAACCTTTACAACTATTGGCGAGTTGAGACCCACAGACCCTTTCAAACATATACAACTATTGGCGAGTTGAGACCCACAGACCCTTTCAAGCATATACAACTATTGGCGAGTTGAGACCCACAGACCCTTTCAAACATATACAACTATTGGCGAGTTGTTGAAACCCACAGAGACCCCATGAAATAAAAAATGTTCCAAAGGTCTACTGTTACTACTACTGACCATGACGAGGACTACTAACTACGACTGCTTTAATTTCTTACTGCTACCTGGACGCCTACTACTGCTACTGCTGACTACGAATTTCCAAAACGAACAAGACACTTGCTGGCCTGGGTCCAGACCTCCCGGCAAAGAAGCTCACTGTTCTGGTTGCAGACCTCGGCTTTGGTGCTGATGCATTGCCTGCCTCCCTTCAATAATAATAATGTCTTGCAAATGTCAATCTAGACTGAGACCTCAGGTTCGATCCTTGACCGGAATGGACCCCACGACAAGAACGACTGTGTATGTATTACATATTATTATATATATATACATATATGTATTAAATAAGTTATATATCTGCATATGTACGTATATACTTTTTATTTATTATCAAACCAAAGGCAAGCAGCTGCGCCTGCCCCGGCACGACATTGGCCAGTGACATTCTGACCTGGGCAACATGGCAGTCAGAGACTCAGACCCGTGAGCTCTTGGATCGAATAGGAAAATGCATACAATCGCAAAGCATACGTTGTTTTGCATGGGTCCTTCTCACTGGTCCATCAGACAATCGAATGAAGCTGTCAGTCTGCAGCGTGGTCCACCGAGACAGTCTGATAGCGCCCTAAGCCATTCCAATTAATATTATGCTTCAGCCCAGACCTGTCGCAGACATGTGCTTGGCCAGTGGTACCGTGCTGCTAAAGGAAAACTGAGGACTGTGTCCCAGTGGCACGCCAATCTTAGACCCAGCCTCGGTCCACCCGAGCAGGCTAGCGACGGATGCACACACTAGAAGGACCAAAAGATTGGAAAGCCCAAATGGCCAAAAGCTATCAATAATTGATGTCTCTGCCAGGTGGACCAGTCATTAAAAAGAGAACTTTGAGGAGACCAGACCTCCAGGGCTGCTCGTACATCGGTGCCCTCGGTGGCACACATCAAAATTTGCCTTGCAGACCAAAGACCACGAAGCAAGTTGCAAACACCGAAAGTGGATTGAAGTATAGTGTTTAAACATTGAAAGCCCAAATGATGGCCCGAAGCTATGAATCATTCTGCTGGGGGTGGCCCGGTCCGACAAGACCATGACCCTGCAGAGACCAGAGTCCAGAGGCTAGAACGAGCAAATGCGGCACACTTCCCGGCTGAGCAGTTAGATCTTGGGATAGCATCAAGACCTAAGACCTCACTCCGGCGGCGTGGCCGGATTAGCCTGATTCTTCCCAGACGAGACCGGCTTGGCCTCCGTCGGGAAATGGCTGTTGAGGAGACCTGCAAGGTCCTCCTGCCAGAGAGGGTGCTCTTTGCAACAGATGTGGCGGATGGCTTCTCGATCCGACAGTCTCTCAAGAAACTCCGTGTGCTGATCAGACAATGTTAGACCATGATACCTGATGTTTCTCGAGAGACAGGCCGCCATTAGGGCCGACGAAGGAGACAGGTCACAGACCATGGCGATCTGGTAATTGTCCAAGATGGCCTCGTAAAGCCCAGAGCACTTCGTCTCAGACCAGAACATCGGAACGTTCTCGCCGAAAGACCAGTCCTTGGGCCACCTGGGTTGCAAAGAAAGGAACACCAAAAGACTCGGGAGACCTTCCCCTTTCAGACCTCATCTCTCCTGTGATTCAGGCTGCCAGGTGACTTGTCTTCGTCCCTAGGCAAGTCCAAGCCCAAGACTTTGGCCTTGACCTTGAAGGGGACTCGCGGGAGACCCTCAGTCTCGGGGTACGGCACCTTGACATACGACGTGTAGGCCGTGCTGTCCTCGCCCTGGATCCTGTAGTCGTCCTGGGGCAAGTTAGTAATTAAATATCATAATTTAACCGAAGTAAGCTCAAACTCAACCGCAGCCCCATCCGGGTCCTCGCGGGCCTGAGACTGAAGACGGATCCGCTGTGGGCCCAAGATCATCACCGCGATTTCGTGGTTTTTCTGAGACCCGAAGACTCGTCTGGAATGTGTCTTGTGGAACTTTCCGGAATAGGTGATAGACAACTCGACCGTCTCCTTCGAGTCCGTGGTGTCCTCAATCCTGGGTATCTCAGACCAGGATCAGAATGCATTACATAACTACGAACTCCCAAGCACAAGCTGAAACATCAAGCCCTGACGGGGCCTGGAGAACTGACCCTTGTGAAAGTCACTGCCCTCACAACATCCCAGACCTCAAAGCCCTGGATGATATTTTTTCGTTGGTTTCACCTCCTAGAATGTGTCGTACAAACTTCCCCTTCAAAAGGCAGCCCCAACTACTGTGTTAAGTTCAAAACAGGAACAATCCTGCTTGCATGTTGTAAACATAGTATCAAAGGACCAACTAATACCAGGAGGCCAAAAGAAATGCCTTAGCCTTAATATATTCTGATTCTCCGAGGGACAACCTGCGGACGTCGCGAGACCTTCCGCCAAAGACCAGACTCATCTTGTTGCCCGAGACCTCACTTACAAAGGCCAGCTTGTCCTTGAAAAGGTCCAACATGGGGGAGGCCTTACACTTCGCCGGTCCAGACCAGCCCTTTTCGCCCTCGAAGCAGAGGTCCGCAGCAAGATGGAAGAGCATAAACTTTTTGTTCATCTCCCCAGTGAAGGAGACACAAGGCGACGCTTTGTAGGCTGCATCCAGGGAAGACCGTTTCCAGTTCGTCAAAGACGAGTAAGAGACCAGACTCTTCCGGACTGTGCTGGCCCTGCTCCAGACCTCCTGGTCAGATTTTTAAAAAACTACTTAAAGATAACAGCCAAACAAAACTGCTCACATGCTGACGCACTAATTCCACACTCCTCGCGCTCTTGCTTCTTGAACATCTTCCTGAGATCGGCATCCTGCTCTGTGTCGTGCCCGATCTCCATCAGCTGCTGCCAGCTCATGGCTGGCGCTGGGGTGTCGCTTGCGACCTGTTCAAAGACCTTCATGGCCTCACGCAGTTCCTTGGCCACCTCCAAGTCCCCAGAGACCAATGCCTTGCTGATGTCGCTCTCAAGAGACAACTTTCTGAGGCTGCCTAGGTTGGAGGCTCTCTTCAATTCAAGTTGACAATGAACACAAACAATCCTGAGATTATCGTCATAAAAATGCCCGACTCAGTTGCTCATCAGCTGGCCGTCTGCCAGCGAAAAGGCCCAGTCCACCAAGGGGTCGAAGTTGGCCTTCTGTCCGGTGTATGTGACGTCTTTCAGCGATTCCTTGACCCGGTCCAAAGTCATGTGGGAGGCCTCGTCATAGGTAGTGGCCGGTGGGTCCTGAACAACTCAAAACCAACAATGAGGAAGACTGTCCTGCCTATCTGTCATAACATGAACTCGTTTTCACATGTAGCAGCCAGCCCTGAGCTCTGCACGCTTGCGAAAGACAAGTCCAGCTCCAAGCGGAACTTCTGCGGGTCCAGCAGTCTGCTCAAAGCCTCCTTGACCGATTTGGGGCAATCGTCCAGAAGCCCCAGACTCTGGTTCGCATTGAAAGCAACGCTAATCTGGGTCAGACAAAGCGAGACGATCGGCACATCATCCGCATTGGTGATGTTTTGTGCGTCCTTGCCCTCCTTGCCAGTGAGACCTTCGCCCGTTAGCTGGGAGGTCTTCAGGATCTCCAAGTCCAAGGCATTCGCGATCTGCGACAAGACCAGACTCAAGATATTGGCGGTGTTCTCCCCGGGAAGTCGGCTCGACGTGAGTCGGCTGATCATCAAAATGATCTTGTAGAGTTTGCCAACCTGCTCGGTCAAGACCGACGTCCCATACTTGGAAGACAGGTAGACCAGGGTTTGCCGTGCCTCTGGCGACATGTGCCGCTGAATGGATTCGGCTGCCACCAAGACATTCTTGTTGATTGCCCTGCCCTGGAACAAGACCCCGTCCTTCTTGAGACGGTCCAAGACATCCTGCTGTTTCTGCACTTTGTAAGACTTTGTCAAGACCACCAGCCTCTCGCAGAAAGCCATCAAGCTGTCGTTGCTGGCCTGCAAATTTCTCAGCGCTTCAGAGGAAGCAATGCATAGACGAGCAAGCTGGCCGTCCGAGTCCACCAGATGTATCTGAATGGTGGCTGTGAGACCGGCCTGCCAGAGACGAAGCAATCGATCATCAGCGCTTTCCTGGAGGGCCTCGTAGACCGAAAGCCACCAGGCATAGAGTGGCAAGTGGCCGCTGATGAGAGACAAACTCTGTGGAAAGTCCTTGACCTTGCCCAGCAATGGGTCAATGACCGAGACCATGCACTGAATCACATTCGGGTACAAGATGCGCCCATCGTGGTAGACATCACTGGCCTGAAACAGACTTTGCGCCTCGACCATCTGCGAATACGTGAAGTCCGAGGGCTTGATCACAGACCCATACTCCTGGGATTTGCCTTCCGGTGGAGCCGGAAAAGGAGACATCCACAAAATGGAGCCACCGGCCTCGTAGACCTTGGACCTCTGAAGGCTCCGAACACAGTTGCCACCGTTAAACATCTCCTTGTAAGAGTGGACCCTGGCCTTCTTTTGAGGGGATTCGCCCTGGCTGGCTGCTGGCAAAGTCAGCGGTGGAGCATGGCAGATGTCAGAGACCGTGCTCTTCAGCAAGTCCTTCTCAACCAGCCATGTCCTCAGACGGATCTTGACCTGCAGCAAAGGAGAGGTGCTGGAAAGGCTTGCTGCAAAGTTCATTGATTCTCTAAGGCGACCAACCCAATGCAGATTCTGGCAACAAGCCCAAGGCCTCAGGAACCAGAAGCTGCACAATCTGCAGAGCGGACACAGTGTGAGGTTTCGATACTGCGGAAGCCAGCTCAGCAGCCAAGTTCGGAGAAGGCATGGCTTAGACTGTCCGTGTCCAGACCAAACCAAGAAAGACTACTAACTGCTAGACCAAGACAAGAGCGTCCTTGAGCAGTAGTATTGCGAATCAATGGTTAAGTTCTGCTCGGCTGCAGCGTGCACTGCAACAGGGCCCCCCAAAACTGCACAGCTCTACGGCAGGCTCCAAGCACCTGCTGAGGCTCAGGCGATGCTGCAGCAGCCAGCACCCAGGTCCCCGGTAGCCTTTGGCAGGGATAGGCTCCAGTCAAGGCTTCTGGCAGCTTGCCAGGCTCGGAATGCTTCCAGTTAAGCATTTTAGAAGCCAGCCCCTTAGATCTAGGCATTTAAAATTACCTCAGCGTTTTTATAAAAACGCTGAGGTAATTTTTATGGATATCAACATAAATTACCTTTTTACAACAAAAAACCCAAAAAAGGTAATTTATGTTAATATCTGTAAAAATTACCTCAGCGTTTTTATAAAAACGCTGAGGTAATTTATGATAGAAATCCAAAAAAATTACCTTTGCCGACCGCCTCAGACCACAGCAACAGTCCGAATCTGCCCGTAGCTGCACATCTGCCTACACTGCCCTGCAAGCTTTGAGAAGCCCTGAGACTACCCTGGACCCAACTGCAAACTCGTGAGCACGAGAACACCTGCACTGTCCCTTGCGACCCAGGAACCCTGAAGAAGCCTCGAGGCCGGAAACTACTAGAGACCCAAAAAACCCTGCCCGCCATGCCCTGCAACCCGGAAAGTAAGTAACCCAGGAACCCAGAAGAAGCCTCGAGGACGAAAACTACTAGAGACCCTAAAGACCCTGCACGCCATGCCCTGAAACCCGGAAAGTAAGTAACTATGTCTGTATCTATCTGCGGGCTTTGTCGACTGAAGGTAGACCTACAAGCCCTGAAGGCCACAGATTAGTAGGGACCCTGCAACCCCAGCCGCCGGTTTGAAGCCTCAATAAGTAACTACTAATCTGCGAATCTGTCAACCCTTGAAAACGCGAACCTCCGAATTCCGAAACTGGCTTAGCCTAGCTTTAAGCCGGCAATTCTGGACTATAATCATACATCGTACAAGACCACCGTCCCAAACCGAAAATGCTGCACAAAGACTAGTGGCATGATTACTGAGCAGCCATGTTAAAGTCTGTGGTTTGAAGATCAGCACCCCCGGTTTAAACTTTAAACACCCATGCAAAGCCAGCAATGCAGCAGAAAACACATCAAGGCGCCCGCGTTCCAGCTACGTCCTGCCATTACCAGACCTGGGCAGTCAGACAAAATGCCCAGACCACACGGAACCTGAATTGAAATTCCCAAAGCCGAAATCTGAAAGGCTAAACCCGAAAGTACTGGGTTCGGGGTTTCATGTTTAGTAAGGATAATTTTGCTTTACCGTTATTATTAAGTCTGGTTTGTGCAGCCTAAACCCAAACCATTCTTCCGGGTTTAATGTTGGGAGTTCAGGTGTGTTTTGTATTTGCTCTAAAAGTAGCCTGTGCTTGGCCCTAAACCCCACTGTTTAATTACTCTTAGGGTTGGTTTAATAGGGTGTCTTTTCGCTTGGCTTCCGGGCTTAGGGTCTAAGGGTATTGGCAGGGTTTAAGTGTATTGGCAGGGTTTAATATTTAGCCTACCGAAATTTCTGGGGAATGACCAATGTGTCTTACTTGGGATCATGTTAGTATTCTTGTTGGTGCTTAGATGGTCTTAGGGCCTCACAGATCTCCAGCCCAGCAGGAGTCGAGACGGGAAGCAGCAGAAGAAGCAGGGCAAGCGGCGCCAGCCTAGGGAAACCAGAAATGATGGAACGAGATGACATTCAACTCTTAGTGCTTATCTGCTGCTGTGATTCACTGTGATTCCATGATGGTGTGACGGGTTCGGGATCTTAAGTGGACCTAAACCGTAAAACCCTGGAGTCCAAACCATCCCTGAGAAGGCAGAACTAATGGGGAGCATGAGCAGAGCAGCACAGCAGGGCAGCAGAGAAGGAAAGAGCAAGAACAAGGCTCGGCAATGTCGAGGTCGAAATGGCACGGTGGCCATTGTCAGAGCCGTCGAAGTCCGCATCTGCGTTCATGAAGACGGCCTCGCCGGGGCTGGCGTGCTCGGAGTCTTGCAGACTCTTGAACTTGAAGGCGGACTGCTGTCGATGCGGACCGTCGCTTCCAGGCCATCGCTTTCGTCCACCCGGAGTTCCGCGGATGGTCTGAGGAGAAGCCTGGTCCTGTCTTCCCAGAAGGGCAATGGAGTGATGGTGAAAGCCCTTTCACAAACCACAAGTTCTTGGTGAACTTGGTTGTCATGATAATGCCCACCATGGGCCCGGAGTTCACCACAACGGAACCAGAGCTGAGTGAACACTCAGTTTTCGCTCCCATGATGAGGGTCGTCAAGAGGCCCACGCCATAGTCTGCCGCTCGGTCACAGCGAGGCTGCTTGCTCGCAGTCGCGGCTGAAAGTGGGGGAAAGTGGGGAGATGCAATTCTAGTACGGAACAACCCTACAGGAGACAGAACTCTTATATCTGAAGGTCCTTGATACCGATCTGAATTAGAGGCCTCAATGAAATAGTGTAGGGTTCCTGGATTCATGCGCGGCCTTTGCTTGTGCGTATGCCAGTCGGTGACGAGATTCTCTCTTGGAAGGGCCCAATACATTCACTTATAGTCATAGATAGAAATCAGAACCAAACCGTCGGTTTGCATCCCTTGACTGTCTCCTTCTTGCCCAGGATGAAGCAACTGTGGGGCTAGGGGAGGCCTAATGTCTTTAATCCGATCCCATCCAAGCCGTACTCCCTGCTGAACAAACAATCACCAAATCTCATAAAGACCTAAGACCAAACTCCCTGCAGGCCAACCCTGCAAGGGTGTCATAAATCCGAATCCTGTTTCCGAGTGTCTGACTGATCCCAGGACATCTCTCGGCAGCTTGGACAGGCAGAAGGCGGCCTGACCGATCATTGGGTTCAGACCGTTGAACCAGGAATCATCCGACACAGGCACTGCAGAACTCGAGCCCCTGGCCGTTGAAGTCGGACACTGCAACATAATGTCTATGCAGACCTGTAACAATAGCATTGTATCACAGCAGCTTGGGTGCTGACGTTCACTAAATTCGCCCCACACTAAGCCCTGCCATCACGTTTCAACATTGACAGCCGCACTGCAGAGTCGAGCAAATCATGTAACAGCAGCTAGGCCTTCTGTCATCCTGGAATGCCATGACGTCCCATGGAGATGTTTCTGTCCGAGACCTGGCAGCGGCACACGGGCGACGGCGAAACAGTTTGAATTTGAGAAAAGCTGCACCTGCCCATTTTGGCACCGAAGATAATGATGCACGCAAGTCTTAAAAGACAAGGAGAACCGATGTCCCTTGCAATGTCAATGTAAAACTGTGCCAGACCAACCCAACCTTCAACAATAATACTAAGACTAAGACCCTTAAGTTACTTTAGATTCCCAGCATGGTATATCTGTGGATTTCTAAGACCTGTCATGTCCGGTGGCCTGGTGCACTCCGATTCAAATATCTGACCCAGACATGACTTATGTCCTGAGTCCTGGCCCTTAAACTCGAGGCAGACTTAACTTGAAGTCCTGGGTCCTGGACAGACTTAGACTGCTAGGCCATCGGCTGCCGGAGACGATTCAGCCGGCGGCAGCTGCTCAAGGGCTTCATTGACCTGGGCCAGCTTCGCATGTGTCTGCAAGTGACCTTCCGCAGCCCTCAGACCGTCCGTCGCGATCCTCTTCTGCTCCTTCGTGAGCCGGGCCTGTTCCTCCAACATGACCAAGTCGCGGTCTAACTCCGAGACCGCTTTGGCAAAGTGGTCCACGTTCATTTTGGCAATGTGCTGCTTCAACGGAATCCGAGACAAGACGTTTAGACAGACCTCGGCCTTCACCACGACCGTAGTCCCGGACTGTCTCGAGACCGGTCCGACCCAGAAGTCCTTGGAGAGAGAGATTGCATTACATTACTTGTAATTTTTCAACTAAACATGTAAATCCTACTGCAGTTGGTATCGAAATTTTGGTATTCATTACCTCATCTCCCTTCAACTTCTAGGTGCAGATACCTATTCGTTCACTAGTCGGGCCGCCTCCATCTCGTCGTCCGATGGTTTAGGTTTACAGGCTTAGTTTCCCCTTAGGACTCTCCGTCATGCTTCATTCTCTCCTTCTCTCGCTCAATCTTCGATCGTTGTTCGACTTAGAACTATCATTATTGATTCACCGTCGATGCTGAGGCTCGCAAAGAGGAGACCATTTCTTGCTGAAGTAGCTGCAGCCGGCCGGGTAGCTGTCGCAGCGGTGGACGTTCAGCATGATGTCTGTAGTCCCGTCCGCGGAAGACATCCAGGCCAGCAGAGCACATTTTGGGTCGTCGAAGGCCACCTCCAACCCGTGATCGTAGACCGAACCTGCAGGAAACCCCAAACAGCTGGTCTGAGTCTGAGGAGCCTAGATCAGTAAAGCGCATGCAGAAATCCAGAAACCTCTGGCCTTTGTCCAGGCAACGACTGACAAGGGCCTTTGTGACCCGCTCATTCAAGGCCGGGTCCCTGATGCTGTAAAATGTGAAGACACCGCGATCGACCGGTGGTGTGGAGACATTCAGCACGGCCTTCACGACAAAAGCGGAGTCTAAGTCCTCGCAGCCGCTGTCCCAGTCCCGGCTCAGCTTCAACTTGTGCATGATGAAATTTCCATTGCCCTTCAGATAGAGCTTGTCGGCCTGGACCTTGTCCTGAGTCCCGTTAAGAAAGCCCTCCAGAAGGATATAGTCACGAGCGACGTTGGCCACAAAGACGTCAGTCTTGGGCCTCTTTGTCGGCATGGGGTTGAATACATCCATGGGCTCAGACCACCTCATCTGCAGAGCCCTGGCCGTCGCGCTTCTGGATCGGAGCCAGATAGCCTGCAAAGAACATGAAAAGCCATTACCTTTCTTGAACTAGAAACCCCAAAACCTGCAGACCATTCCAACGACCTCTACAATTCCCTTTTGAGAGAAGCTGTCTTGGATTGATTCCAGTGCTAACTGGCCCAAGAGACACTTACGGTTTCGGGTTTAGCCACAAATTAAGCATCAATAAGCAGCTTGGGTTCCATGCCAGAGTCGGATAGCGGAGGTTGGAAATTACGATGGCGGACCCTGGATCTCGTGTGTTGCTTGGTGTTGTGAAACCAAGCAAAATACGAAATTGGACCCTGCAAAAGCTGATTTTGGAAGGTTCTAACAAACACAGAACACTTGCAAGGATTGCCAACCGCTTTTGTTGCCCCTCCAGCTGCCGATGTGATTTTGTGCTGGAAAAGAACAAACCATGTCTCAAATCGTGTCAAAACGCGATTTTGGAGCCAGGAAAAGCTGATTTTGGTATGTTTCTGAAGAAACAAGTTAGTAAGGTTTTTCGGGTTTAGCTGTATAAAATACAGTTCTGATACAGGGTCTGGTCTTGCCATGCTATACCACAATCAAGCCGTGGAGACTAAAAAAACTTGCCACGTGCATGTCTTGTATTCCGGGAACCATGTTGTGAGATCATGCCAAAATGCGAAATTGGACCCTGGAAAAGCTGATTTTGCACGTTCCTAACGATAACAGAACATTTGGATTGCCCAGGAACCATGCCGAAACGTGATTTTGAAGACAGGAAAAGCTGATTTTGGAGTGATTCTAGTGCAAGAGACAATTAAGATTCAAATCTCGGGTTTAACCAAAATTTTAAGCATCGGGGGTGGAAATTACGATGGCTGACCCTGGCTCTTGCATTGCTTGGCAATTGTTGTGGAACCAGATCAAAATGCGAAATTGGACCCTGGAAAAGCTGATTTTGGAAGGTTTCTAACAAACACGGAACACTTGCAAGGATTGCCAACCGCTTTTTGTTGCCCCTCCAGCTGCCGATGTGATTTTGTGCTGGAAAAGAACAAACCATGTCTCAAATCGTGTCAAAACGCGATTTTGGAGCCAGGAAAAGCTGATTTTGGTATGTTTCTGAAGAGACAGGTTAGTAAGGTTTTTCGGGTTTAGCTTTACTTTATAATACAGTTTTGATACAGGGTCTGATCTTGCCAAGACATGGAGGCTAGAAAAAGCCTGACAACATGCATGTCCTGCATTCCGGGAACCATGTTGTGAGACCATGCCAAAACGCGAAATTGGACCCTGGAAAAGCTGATTTTGCAGATTTCTAACAAACACAGAACACCTGGCAAACGCAGTTTTTGAGCCAGGAACAATTGATTTAGACATGATTCAATTGTACGAGACAATTAAGATTTCGGGTTGAGCCACAATTTTAAGCATCACGTGTATGGCTTGGTGGTGTGCAACTGGCAAAGTGCGAAATTGGACCGTGGAAAAGCTAAGTTTGATGTTTCTACCAAGCACAGAACACCGGCCAAGTGCAGCAGTTTTTGTCTGTTCAATACAACATGCTTCAAACCAGCGTAAACCCAGTTTGGAGACATGAACAGCTAATTTTGCAGAGTGTCTTGCCAAAAGACAATGTATTTAGTTACAATTTGGCCGCTAGAAGACCTTCCTTAGCGTCGACATGCCACAACAGAAATTAGCTCGTGGAGGAAAGAAATGCAATGCTCAACTACAGACTTGTATTGCAAATTGCATGGAAGTCAAACTCAAGACGCTGCTTTGCTACAGTTGATTGCGTGGCTTACTTGAAAACGCGGCTGCTCATACTCAAGACAAGACCAGTTCATTTGGCTGGTTATAACAAGACAATGAGTAACCGAGTTGGATCCCATGGGGGGCCTGCAAGGCACTGGGGCTGAACTCTGCATAAATCTCGGCCTTGCCTTTGCCGCCCAGTTTGCTTTCCATCTCAGACCATCCGGAAACCAGGGCGAAGCCGCTCAACTCCGAAGTTGAAATGGCCATGGCAGCAGAGTCTACGGCTGAGACAGTTTACAGACAGCGCGCCAAGACCTGGAAGTCCTCGAGACAAACTGCGACATACGTCGTCACTGCATCCACGACAAACACCGCACTCAGCAGGGGACCCACCAACATACCATAAGCATGCCGGAAGTGCCGGAAGTGGAGGTTGAAGAATGGGCACAAGACCTCGGCACATGCCAGGTCCGTAGAGGAGACTCGAACATGAAAACATGCGATCTAAGGTAAAGACCAAATGCCGCCATCATACTGCATCGTGAACACCCAAAAACCTTGGCGAGCTCATGGTGGAAGGCGAGGCAAAGAAAACACCAAGCCCATGACCAGATTGGATTGTGCTCGCCAGACCTGGGCGAGCTCAACGAAAACTCTCTCACTACTGCATAAGCATAGTCAAGCTCAAGCACCAACAGCACGCACCCCCAGCTTGTTTTTCGCAGGTGGAAGCCAAAAGGACTTCTGGGGACATCAAGACCCATTGCCCAAGCTTTGTGGATTAGAAGCCAAGCTGACCCGACTTGCCTAACTTCAATGACAATGAGTACCAACTTTTAATTCAAGTCATCCGGATCATTATCTCTGTTTATTTTCCTGGCGGGCATCGGCTTGGCTCGTCCCTTGGCCTTGGCCTTGCTTAAAGACCCGACAACTTTAAAATGTCCAGGGCTGTCCTGGCCGGGGTCGGGCTGGCTCATGCTGTCGGCCTTGCGCTTCTCCTCGTTGGTGCTGATCGCGGCCTGGCCTTTGCTCTTCTCCTCGGAGGTCGTGATCTTGGCCTGGCCGTTGCCCTCTGACTTTCCCTTCTCTTCGGAGCCCTTGCTGAGGCCTTTGTCCTCTGCCTTGCCCTTCTCCTCGGAGGTCTTGCCCGGCGGGCCTTTGCCCTTGCCCTTCTCTTCGGAGCCCTTGCTGATGTTCGGGCCTTTGCCCTCTGCTTTGCCCTTCTCCTCGGAGGTCTTGCCCGGCGGGCCTTTGCCCTTGCCCTTCTCTTCGTTGCTGAGGCCTCTGTCCTCTGCCTTGCCCGCCGGGCCTTTGCCCTTGCCCTTCTCTTCGGATCCCTTCTTCCAGATGTTCGGGCCTTTGCCCTCTGCCTTGCCCTTGTCCTCGGAGGTCTTGCCCGGCGGGCCTTTGCCCTTCGTGCCGGAATCAGGGTTCTTGCCTTGGCCCTTCATCTGCTTGCCGAAGTCCTTGCCCTGGACCTTGCCTTTGCCAAGGCTGCTAGGCTGAGACCCAGACCCAGACCCCAACAAGCCCGGGCCAAAGCGTGCGCGAGTCTGCTCCTCAATGAAGGCCTCGTCTTCATCCTCCGTGACACACTTGCCATACTGCTCCTCATACTTCTGGGCAAAAATCATCCTGGAGATCGGGGCCGACCAGTCCGATGCTTCGGCAGCTCCCTTCGCCCAGCCTTTGGCGAAAAAGTTATCCGCCCCGTAAAGGCGGCCATGGCGGATGCCCTCCCGAATACCAGACCTGTAGCCCTCTTCTCCTCCTTCCCGAAGACCAACTCCGTACCCGGAGTCCTGAGTACTCGTGCACGGCACATGCCAAAGACCACAAAGCAGACACTAAGAGTCTAAACGAAGAATATCTGAAAACTTACTTGCGCTACAAAGTTGGACAAAACATGCCAAGACACCCACCCCGTCTGGTACTGCGCAGACCCGGCCTCGATGGCAGCTGTCATCATTGCGTGGCTCTGCTGCGCAACGCTGGTGGCATCGTGACCTCGGTTTCTCAAGGTGTTTGGGGATTGTAAATGAAGTAGTTTGAAGAGAACCCAGAGATCGTTTCGGAGTGACACTTAGAATTGGGGGGAAAGAGGGAAGTGCTCGGACGAGAGTCGGGCACTCTCGCGCTGCTCAATCTTGCGGGCCTTTCGTCCCTCCCTGTCGCCCCCAGGCATGGTTGACTAAGGACCCGCGGGCTGCTAGACCTAGACTTAGACGAACTGGAGCCCAAAGCATGTCGGATCGATGCGGTTGCTCGAGCAGCACATGTAGTCGGATGTGTGCGAAAGAACACAGCAAGACCTAAGACCATGCTGGCTGAGGACACTGCCTTGTGAAGCAAGTCCAAGACAAAGACCTGAAGTCTCGACCTCGCCACGGATGCACGGACAACCGTTGCGGACTTCAAAGAGAAAAATGTAAGTAGAGCTGATCTCAACAGCATACAGAAGGCCTGAGCAAAGGGAGAGACCTTCCATGGCAGGCAGGACTTACCCTTGCAGCATTTAGTCAAGATTATCAGCGAACACGGGCCTCCTTCCACAGCCCGAAGACATCACGAGCCATGCCGCGATGGACCTCCCCATTTGCTTTCGTTCGGCAGGCATGTGTGTGTGTGCGTGTGAGTGTTTCTGTGTGTGTGTGTGCTTTCATCGAGATCAGGTCACTCAGGCCGACAGCACCTTCCCGGAGTCCCGATTGCTGGTACCGAACCTGCCAAGACCAAGAGGGCCATGCAAAGTTTGTTACAAAAGGTGTAATTCAAGAATGTCGCATCATGCAGTCTCCGCAATGCAGATTCTTTTTGGCAACTTGGCTGGTGCCGGCTTCTGTAGCATGAAAGACATGACACCTGCTGCAAGGCCTCTTAGTCATCTAGACAATCCCACTGTTAGACTGCTATGAAACTTAGACCTCATAATTTTGATATTTAATGACAATGATGTTCCAAGGATTGCCCGGAAGACCAAAGACAGCAAGCCGTGGCGTGCTACTGCCAACTCCAGCACTTTCAGGCTGAAGCCATGTCATTGCGATGATCCAGCACGACGAGGGCGCGCAATTCCTCATAGTTCAAGTTATAAGCAGACTGAGGCTCGTTGTGTCTGTGGCTGAAGATGAACGCAAGGCAGGCCACCAAATTTGCAAGTGCCAGGACCTCCAGCTTGGAGACCTAGACCTTGACGAAGAATGAGGCCAGACATTAGTCCGGGCCTCAGACTCAAAGACAGATGATCAGAAGGCAAGCGAGAGACAAATGCATGTTCCTCTCTCCAGTTCAGACCAAGACTCCTCGTTTCATCTCGATCCATTGGCCAGGGATGTTTGGGGACTTCTCGGGCTGCCACTTGTACCAGGCCCCCCTTGTTTCAACGACATAATCGAACCTTCAACTTCTGCAACGAGATGATCGAACCTTCAACTTTCTGACAACATTGGAATGAAACGAATCCAAGTGGCTTCCATTTGACATATTGCTCCCCAACTTCGTCGTCCTCCTCCTCCTCCACCGTGACCTTGGCCTCAGGCTCCGTCGTGACGCACTTGGGCTTGGCCTTTGACTTCGGCGTCTTTGTGGATGATGACGATGCGGTCGGGTCAGGGGCGTCATCTGGTCCGCTGGCTCGTTCCTCCTTTTCCTTTTCAACCTTCTCCTTCTTGGCCTTCTTGTCAGGCTTGGTGGGTTTATAAGACCCCTTGCCCAGGGGAGCAGACGGAAGACCAGGCTTTGGGTCTGAAGACAAGCCTTCTGAGTAGTCTGGTCCTGGTCCTGGTACAGGAAGGAACATGAACTGTGAAGCCGCTGACCCCGGTTTGAAACCTTTGTCTGTCGGAAGACATAGACCGCGGCCATCGCCTCAGGTTTGGATTCGGATGAACGAAGGAGACTTTGCACTGAAGGCAGCATGACAGGCCTTCGGCAAAAGAATCCATGCGTTCACGGCAAAAAGCCATGATAGACATGCTCATGTCCGGTGCCGAAGACCTAGGTTCGCACCAATCGAATCAGCTGCTTCATTGAAAGAAAACTCAAGCTCGTTGCCACCAAGTGTCCTGATAGACAGTAGTTTGGGAACAATCATGTGGCAATCTGCCCTCCCACGAGGGTGGGACATCAGGGCACAGACCGCCTCACAGAATTGTTCCAGGGATCTCTTTGATATCAAAATTATCATAAAACCAGAACAAGAATTGAAGCCTGAGAGATGACAGACAAGTGGCAGCCCACGTCTCGACGTCAAGATCGAGGCGGCATAAAGCCAAGTAGAGGTCCGGCGCGTTGTCCCGCACAGCAAAGACCATCTCAGTATCAGCAATATACTCACTATAAATAGACCTGCTTCTGAGATTCTGTCCTTGTAAAACTTAATTGCTGTCGATTTGCAGCCTTGACCGCGTCCATCCAGCACTGGTTGTCGATTTCGCCAGTCCTCATAGGAGACCCGGCCTCCCTTGGGCGATAGAGGTAGTCCGATGAGACAGGTGGTGGAGGAACCATGTTCGAAAAGAAGACCTCTGGACCCTTTGCGGATGCCATGGGACAGCAGCCGGGCGAGGTGAAGAAGTAGAAGGCCCTCTAATGGATGTCCCTAAATACCTGACCTAGACATGGGCATTGATAGCCTCAGACTTAGACCCATGAATGCGACATGTCCGACCATGGCCTTGATCTTCTAGGTGGCAGCAGTCGAATCAACCACTTGCTCGGAGTGCAGCATGCAAGTCGTGCACAGGATCTGATCTGAACGGACAAACTGCCAAACCAGCCTTCTCGGCCACCGCCATTGGTCGATGAACGGACCTCACGTTGCAGAGCTGCCAACTTTAAATACAGACACCCGCCCAGCCTGTCGCAACGATGGCCTTCGACCTGGCAAGGTGAGACCAGCCGGGTTAGGACGCAGAATGCACACACATAATGATAATAACTCATAACTCAGTCTTCTGGAAATACGTTACTGACTTAAGTCAGAGCACAGCTATGGCTCTGCGAAGTGCATCTGACAGGCTCCACTGCCACCTTTTCGTGCATCTGGCCGGCTTCCCCCTGCTCCGCGGCAGATGTTGTGAGACGATCATATCCCCGGACAGACCAAGTGCACGAAGGACCTGCGACCTGTCGAATAAAACATAACATCATTGAAAAGACTGCAAGTCACAGTCGATTCACACCAAAAAACAGGTCTTTGCCGCCTTTGCCGCACGAGGCTTCACTTTAGGATTGACTAGCAGACCAACAGACATGTCCAGCCAAAAGATAAGTTCTCCCAAAGACCTGGGCGCGGCTCACGGGATAGACCTTTTGCCCTTCAAGACCGGGAGTTTGGTCTTGGGGTCAAGAAGCGTTCTCCGCAAGTCCTCTGGCAGGGCTTCTGCGAGAACTTGAAGGCTAGGAAGTGACCTGACATGGTGCCTGGCCTTTATGAAGTTTTCCACAAGGGCTTCACAGGCCACCTGCAGTTTCTCTACAGCGCCCTTCTGGATCCGGATCTTAGACCCAGGTCTCAGCTCTTCGAGGATAGACTTGACCTGCCTGTCAAACGGCTTGAAGTTCCCCATCGTGCAGGTCATACTCCCGAAGTGCGCGATCTCCTTTTCGACCAGCCTTCTGTACTTCTTGACCTGCCCGGGCTTGCCCTCGTCCGGGGCCTCAGCCATCTTGTCAAAGACCTCGGTCTTGACCTTTGCTTCGGTCTTCGTCTTGACCTTGACCTCGGCCTTGAACCCTGATTCTGCTTTGACAGCCGCCGCCCTGCTACCCGAGATAATCTTCACATTTCTTTGGATATGACGGACCATGATGGCAAGCCCTGACCGGAGACCAACCAGCCCACTGCTTCAGGAGCCGTGCGGCTGAAGTTCTTAAACCGTCACAGACGCAGTCAAATGTAATGCAATGGCGAGGCTTCATCAGGCACCAACAAGGGAATACCATGCCAGAAGCACCGGTAGTGGAAGTTGAAGCAGCCCAAAAGCACCTGCCGGGTCAGTACAGGAGACTGCAACCTGAACAAACCCGGTGGAAGGCTACTAAGATGGCAAAGACCAAGGCCGTGACGAAATTGCATCGTAAAAGCCCGCGACCTGGGCGAGGTCGTGGTGTCAGTCTCACACTTCCTGCACAACCACAGTCGAGCTTGCTAGCATAACGACCCCCCCATCTTTTTCACGAGACCAGCCTTGCAGGAGGCACGACCCAGCCCTGAAGGACCTCTGCCCAGTATATGTCACAAATCCTGCTATGCACTTCAAATTAATAGTAAAATAAGATAATTAAGCTTATGCTATTTTGTATTTCGGGCTTGGGCATGGCTCGGCTGGCCGGAGCTGTGGTGGTTGAGGACAGCAACGACTGTGATCGCTGTCTTTGAAAAGGCAGAGCAGCATGAAAAACGTCTGCAGTCTTGTAGACCTAGACTTGTAGACCTAGACCAGTGACCCAAGCACGATTGGTAGCATATATTATGACAAACATCTCCTGTCTAAACCACTTCAACGACCGCAGGCCGTCATGCTGCCGCCCAACTTGTCACTGCACTGCCCAGCTCTCGGCTCAGAACAGGTGACTCGCAATTATCCGGCGCCAATCCAGGATGCCTTTGCCGTCCTGTGCTGGTGCCACCTGAGCTTGCCATTGCTGTTAACATCACCAGCATAAAAACAAAACGCACTTGTGTCTTGCTAGAGTGGGAACGAGTCGGTCAAGCAGCTATTACTAGAGGCAAGTGACTAGACCTCCGCAGCCAGACAGGAGGCAACAACAAAATGGCGAGATTGGCACCGGTCCTCAATACACCCAACACAACAGCGGTTGGCGCTGGCATGTCGATTGCAACACCAGATAAAATTGAAAATTTGTGTGCCGGGCAGCTGCGAGACCTGGCCTTGTCTGAAATGATCATCATTTGGAGGGTGCTTTGCCTTAGATCGAAGAATCCGACACGAACCGCCCTCTCTGTCTGCTTTTCTCTACTATTAAACTCCAGCACAGCCTAGCAGCCTTTCTTGCCACCCTTGCCCTTGCCCTTCCCCTTGTCCTGGTCCTTCTTCGGCCGTTGCTCAAGCAACCATTCCTGTTTTTTCTCATCCCAGACGTACCATTTTCCGTACCAGGAAGACCAGGACCGCCCATCGTCCAACCATTCTTCGTCGTCATCGTCGTCCTGGACCTCCTCCTCAGGGTCCTGGACCTCCTCCTCAGGGTCCACAGGCGGGTCGTCCTCGACCTCGGATTCTTCTTCCCCTTCCTCATCCTCCTCGTTTTTTTCCCCCTCCTCCGGGATGTCCTCTTCCTGTGGGCCTTCCGGTTTCTCAGACGGCGGACCTTCCACGTCCTCTGGATCGTAATAGTTGCTGGTGGTCTCCGAGTCGTCCTCCTCCGAGACCTCCGCGACCTTCTCCATGGCCTTCCTCACCAGTTTTTTCCTCCTTGACGCGGCCTGGGCCTTCATCCTCTTCAACGCTGCGACATGGCTCTTCATCGTTGCAGACACTTCGTCCTCGGAGGTTGTCGTGGCAGCAGACCCGTCGTCCGTGGACGTGGTGTCCTCCTTCTCGGACTTGTCATCGTCACGACCTGGCTCGTCAAGACCTGGCGGCGGACCTCTGGGGGTCTCTGGTGTCGTTGGATCTGTCGGGGTCTCTGTCTTTGGTCCTGGTGGATCCGGGTCCGGATCTGTCGCCTTGGGGGAAGCAGGCCTGGTCAAGTCCTCCCGGTGACGCTTGTTCCCAGACCCTCCATCGCCAGTCCCTCCATCGCCAGTCCCTCCATCGCCGTGGCCTCCAGAGCCAGACCCTCCGCCAGACCAGTCGTAGTTTTGGTTGTAAGTCCAGGCGGGCCTGGTGCTGCCGTAGGAGTCCCCGAAAGTCGAAGACCCGGCACCATAGTAGCTGCCCGTGCCCTTGCCCTTAGACCCGTCCTTGCTCGGGGGGTGGTCGTAGAGGACGATGAGCGTGTCCCCTGAGATTGGAAAGACAGTTCATGTTGAAAGGAACACAAAGACTGCAAGAAGCCGTCAGGCCGAGTCGCCCGAGTAGGCCTCCATCCGCTCCCTCACATAGGCGCTTATCGCCTTTGAGACATCGTGAGACGCGGCCCTGGGCTGCTCAGCATGGGGCATGGAACACCGGACAGAACATTAAATTAGACATTGCTGACATGCGACTGTCTTACTGCAAGCAAGCAGCCTGGCAATGACCAGGCGGCACACAATTGCGTGTGCCGCCTTGCGGCCATCTTCGTGAGACAAAAGACTGAGAATCCCCTCAGCTCTGGGCTTTCACCATCACTCCATGCCCAATGCCCAATGCAGCAAGAGAAAATGCAACCCGAGAGGCAATCCAACTGTCTATGTCGGCATCGAGCCGAACCATCGCCGCGTAAATGTCAGGAGCGTTGCTCCGAAGCTTGGTGACGACCTTGCGACTAAGTAAGCAAGTCACCACAGGAGGTGATTATTTAATATAAATTAGGGTTGGTGCGAGGGTATTACACCGCTGCAGTCAAGCCGCGCACTTGGTGGCGTCCTCCCAGATCTCTGGCTGGACCTGACCAGACCTCTTGGAAGTCCAAGTCTCGCGCGGCCGGAACAAGACATCGTCCGAGGGTGGAGGCGGCGGTGGCACCATGTTGATGCGAGACATGGCGAAGACGATGAGGACCGGTCTATGGATGTGACCCCGAGCAGACAGGAATCCCAAAGGCGATGTGACACGACATGGTTTTGACCCTGCCGTGAAGTCCTAAAGTCCTAAAGCCTGAGCCTCGTGTCGAAAAGGCAATGCTAAGACTCAGTCCTGATGATGCTGCGGCAATCGATCCAACCACTTGCTCCAAGTGCCCATGCCAAGGCCAAAGTGCGAAAAAGGACACGGCAAACTACAACTGGGATTCGGGCTCCTCGCGGATGTCTGGGACCGAGACAACAGCCAAGACCTGCAAGAAGAGATCAAGGACAGCTAGCCAAAAGCTCGGGTGAATTAGTCCTCGGCCCGAGAAGTCGTCCAACTTAATCTGGACCTGGCCAGACAGATCAAGTCGAAAAAAAAAAAAAAAACCTCAGGATTCTCGGTCCTCGTCGTGACGGAGACACCGCCAAATCCAGACC
>CAJNDT010003019.1:0-26126 GCA_905221615.1 Symbiodinium sp. CCMP2592 | reverse complement strand
ACCTTCAACACAACCGGCATTGCCGGGTTGAAGCGTCTGGTGGTGTCCTGGTGCGACCATCCGTCTGTCCTCCTGCCCTGTATCCTCAAGCGCCGCGCCTTGGCAATAGACATGGAAGTGCAGAAATCCACGACTCGCTCAGCGACAGCTCCGAGCGAGGTCTGGACACGAGCAGGCAATGGCAGGCTGACCGACTTGGCCACCTGAATGATCCAGGTGCGTAACTCCGCAACACAATGCGAGAGAGCCTGCTGTCCTGGAGCCGTCTGCAGCAGGCTGTTGCCTTGAGTTCTGCTGAGAGCGAGCTCTATGGGCTTGTAGAGGGTGCTAAGGAGGCTCTCTCTATCCGCCGCGCCATCTCGCATGTCTTTGGTTTGGGTGGGAAGATCTGCCTTCTTTTCTGTGACAGCGAGGCTGCAGTTGCTATCAGCAAGGCTGATGGGCTGAGGAAGGTGAGGCACATTGACCTTAGGGCGTGCTTCATCCAACCGGCCGAAGCCACAGCCGTGCGCACTCTCTGGCAGTTGCGCAACGAACGAGATGCGCTGACCCACAGCCCACAGGCCACCTGCCTACTGCCTGCGTGCAGCCTTCGCGGCATGGAGGCTTGATCATCAGATCCGTGCACTTGAGCGCACGGTCGTTGCTGAGCGCCGCGCTCGCAAGAAGGCCTTTCTTCTCGAGCAAACCGCTTTGGCGGAGCGGGCGGCACAGCAGGGCCAGGTATCTGCATTGTATCGTGTGGTGAACCGCCTTGCTCCTCGCAAGGTCAGGGCGCGGTTGCAAATCCGCGATCCCGAGGAAACCCTTCAGGATCCCCAGGCGGAGTGCAACACACTGCTGCAATACTTCAGGGATCTATTCGCTTCTTCCAGGGCTTGCCCGACACAGGTCTTCGATTGCAGTGTTCAGCTTTTCGACTCAAGCATGTGCACATCGGCCCTTGCGTCTCTGTCGGCCTTGAAGGCCGCGCATCCTTCGGCTTCACCTGGAGTTCTATGGAAGCTTGCTGCACAAGAGGTGGGCCCTGTGCTTAGTGACTGTCTCAATGCTGCGTTTTCGAACATACCCCACATGCTTCCCATGCCCATTAGGCGGGTTTCGCTTTGTTTATTGCCGAAACCCACCAAAAAGTCGCAACAGCCATCGGATACTCGCCCAATCAGGTTATTAAGCCTGGCCAGTAAAGTACACGCGATCATGTTATCAGAGCTCATTGCACCGTATCTCCAACATTACATTGCCGACGTCCCTCAGTATGCATACGTGAAGGGGCGATCAACAGTTGAAGCGATGCATCGTGTGGTGTCACACTTTTATAGTGTCCGGGCGGCAGCCCCCACCAGAGAGCGCATGGTACAACGACGACGCGACTCAACCTCCAGAGCTCAATGCGTGGGCGGGCGGGGTCACATTCTCTTTGGATGTGGCCAAAGCATTTGACTCCCTTCCCAGAACGATGATTGCTGCTGGTATGCGTGATGCCATGATACCTGAGCCCATTGTTCAACAGGTCCTCGCCATTCATTCCCAGCTTCTTGTTGAGCTTGAACATTGTGGCCTCAAAGCCTCTTGTGCCACCTCTCGGGGGGTTCGTCAGGGGTGTCCGTTATCCCCTGCATTATGGGCGCTCGCGACGGGCTATGTGTACCGCCAGCTACTTGCAGCTCTGGGGCCCCAAGCATCAGAAATACTCACCATTTATGCTGACGACCTGATTGCACAGTGGATGATTCGTACATCCTCGGATCTTACCGACTGCCTTGCTCAATTGCACAAGCTGGTTCAGATTTTACGTTTTCATGGCATGGAGGTCAGTGATACCAAGAGTGTGATTCTTTACCAGTTGCATGGCACACAGGCTGAGCGAACCATAGGCAAACTTCGGTTCAAAGACAAAGGCGTCTCCAAACTGCGGGTGGCACCCGACTGCGCTTTTCCGGTTGTTAGGAAGCACCCATATCTCGGCATCATCCTCAGCTACGGGGCCTTGGAATTTCACAGCATTACCCACCGGTACAATCGGGCGGGGCAGCTTTTCTCCAGGCTTCGACAAGTGCTCAGCGCCAGACACAATCTCATCCGCCACACCAGGCGGCGGTCGTGGCTGTCGACGGTCTGGCCATGCCTGAAATACGGGATCATAGCACTGCAGCTTGAAACCAAAGACACTGTCAGGATCCGGGGAATCGTTGCCCGACACCTTCGCATTGTCAGTGGACAGCTGTCCAAGGACACGCATGTGACCACGGATGCCTTCCTTACCGAGCTGGGTTTTGATCCAGTTACGCTCCTCTCGAAGGAAGCCGCCGCCAACCTGACCCGGTTCAAGGCCCTCGACCGGTCGCTTCAGCTCGATAGGGTTGCACAGTGGCATGTCATTCTTCAGGCCGCGTTCGCACAGCCGCCCGTCGCTGCACCACAGGCGCCGAACACTGCTCCCACATCCCAGCCGACACCAAGTGCACAACGGACGCACTTCTTGCGCAGAGGCACTCTCAAGAATGGACCAGATATCTCTGAAGGCCACGCTTCGACTGGCACTCAGGCTGCTGCACCGACGCCAGCACATGCCCCGGATTCAGGTGCCACTCAGGCTGCTACGTCACTTCAAGAAGTGACCTTGGTTGCTCGCCCATATGCTTGCCCTGATTGTCCGTGCGCCTTCGCGAACTCAGGTCTGCTCCAACGCTATCGGGTACGTGCACATGGTGCTCAGGCGCATCGTGATGTCAAGAAGGCCCTCTCCTCCATCAATCAAGTTGAGAATTCCCTCAACGGTGTTCCCGCATGCAAGTACTGCCTTCGTGAGTTCAATGGGTGGAGAAATTTTAATTTGCACATTCAGTTTGATAGTTGTGTGTCCAAGCAGCTCAATGCTGCACAACCTCTTCTGCTGGGGTCTTCGGACCGGGAAGAGGCTCCATCTTCTGCACCCACAACGGCCGCCAGCTTGTAAGACCCTCAGTGAATGCGCACCTGTTGTGTCCCCGGAGACTGCACCTCCACCTCCCCCTCTCCCTGCACCTTTTGCTGTCAGACTGCTTGACGAGCCCTGTCTGAGAGCGGAGCCCAGGGAACACCTCAGACGCTGGCGAAACATTGCCTCTAAGGCCGAACTGCATGCTCGCATGGCTCACAACTGCCCAGTTTGCAATTTATGGGCGAACGACGGCAGTCGCATCAAGATCCACATTCGTGCCAAACATCCATCGGCTGTGGATAGGTTGAATCAAGCTGTGAACGAGGCCAAAGCTGTTCAGGTACAACGTCCATGTCAGTTCTGTTCACAAGCTTACCGATGTGCTCCATGTCGGCACGCTGAGGGTTGCACGGTCATTTGGCAGTCGGTCTTCTCTAGTCTTGATCCCGATTTACTTCCTAGTCCAAGCCATGACGATGGACGTGGACCAGAAGTTGACTCACGACCAAGAGGAGGAGAGAGAGTGGGAGATTGGCTCAATTTTTCGGCTCAGACGTTGCAGTGCCATCGTGGCCTTTTAGTCTTGAGATCCACTTTGTCTAGAGGCTTTAAAGAGTCCCCAAACCCAACCTGGTAAAGGTCGTAGGCCTGACAGCAGGCAAAACTTTGGTGGGCGGCCCGGAAGGCTGTTTACTGCACAGTTTGTGCCTCGTCGCGTCCGCCAGAGCGAGATCGATCCTCCTCTTGCCGCGTGCACTTCTGATTGGAAGTGGCCACCACTTCTTGCCTTCCACAGCCGCTACTCCTGGCAGTGGCTTCCCACACCAGTTCGTAGCGATGACGCGCACTCCCAAGTGGATTCCGTGTGCCTGCGGGTACCACTGGACCTGGAAGCGCCAGGTCGAGACAGGGGAAAACATCCACTGCGCGTACTGCGGCAGGAACTGGCAGAAGCAGCTGCACAAGCAGCAGGCAAGCAAGAAAGCCCGAACCGAGCACTTCCAAAGCCCTCATCCTGGCACGAGTTGCCTCAGTGCCCAAAGAACCCTCTCCAGGGCTAAACGCCGTGCTCGTGGAGTCTGCGTCATGTCAGGAAAGGCTTCGGCCGTCTCGATCTCGATATCCTTGGCAGCTAGCCGGGGACCTGCAGTCCGTCCTTAAGAGTAGAATGACTGAGAATCGGTGCAAAATCTTTCACAAAACTGCCGGCGCTGTGTTGGAAGTCAGTGCTAGGTAGTGGTTTTTTGGCGTCAAGTCTCGCTCGACGAGACCAAGGGACGCCCTTTTAACTAGAGGTTGTGGGCTAACCACTCCCTACAAGCCATTCAGGCATTGCAGACTGTCTTCACACCAACGTGTTTTAACAACCAGCGCGACTAGTAATCTTCCAGGCTCTCTGGGCCAAAATTTTTTCCGTCTGGCTGGAACCTAGACTCTGATTAGGAGCTCTTTGCCAAGTGGCACCTTGGAGGTGCTATCGAGGGCACCGAGGCCTCAAAGAGGTCGGAGTGCACTCCACCCAAACAATCTCCCAGCCTATACTCCTTCTAGCCAGAGCCCTTAACATGCTCCCACAACAGGCCAAAGTCTCTTGGAGGCGACGAAAGGCGCAGAAGGACTTCCTTTGGGAGTCCACACGGAAAAAGCGAGCTGCCCACCGTGCCAGAGCGCAGCACAAGTCCAACTCCCTTTTCTGGAACTTCTGACCTTGCGCTACTGAGACTTCCTCCGACTGTCCAACGGAAGTGTTTCCCACTCCGCCACTAGCTCCCCCCACGGGCCACCGGAGGGGCGACTATTCAGAATGGGCGACCTTCTCAGCGACCCAGGCCGGCAGCCAGCTCAGTCCTCCCTTCATTCGGAGTCCCGCGCTCATTACTCGGCCTGGAGCCTGGGAGAGGTAGGTCTCCTTGCCTCCGATGGTTCGGTCTGCGCTGCTTTTGGGATGGAGCCATTCGGAGCCCCAGGCTCTGGCCCTTGCTGAAGCTTTGGAAGGGGCCGCTGAGGCTAGTTTGGGCTCAGGGTTTCCTATGAGATCCTGGAAGCCATGCAAGGCCAATCATGGTTGGATCTCACCACTGCTGCGGCTTTCCTGGATGACCTGGCGGCCCAGGAGTTCCGAGGGAGCCACGAGTCTGTTGCGTTTGTTAGTGCCAATATCACTGCATGGACTCCGGAGATTCTCAAATGGCACCAGCCGCAAAAAGAGCCCCTCCTCATTCAGGAGTTTCACCTGGGTGACGAAGGAGCCAAGAACTCCGCAGAGGTTACCATGTTTTCCTTCCCCCGGCTGAAGGTCCGCGGCCTACCAAAGGGCCACACTGGTGCCCATCCATCAACAGGGTCGTTTCAGAGGAGGGTACCTCTCTGATGAAGGCATCAGCTTTCTCGTAGTCGAGCTCCCGAGAGTTCGCCGCTCCCTGCACCTGAAATCGGGAGTCGGCATCACAGGGGCCCCCAACCCGGAGGTACTTACTCGACTTAAGCCCCTCCTGCGACAAAACAACAACTGGATTGTGATTGGGGACTGGAACATCTCTGCGCAGGAACTGGCGGAGATGTCCCTCCCCGAGCCCGAGACCTTTCGTGGGCGGATTGTCGCCCCTTCTGAGGCGACGATCACGACAGGCAACTGCCTTGACTTCGCCCTGGTCTCCTCAAGTGTGGCATCTTTGTTGACCTGTGTGGCCAGCTGGCAGGTGCCCTTCAGGCTCACGCCGCTTTGGAATGCTGTTTCCACACCACCGGGGGCCAGGTCGCCTTGAGGCAACTTCCAGCTTCCCCGGGACGCTAAAAGAAGACAGGGCCAAATATAAAGTCGGGGCTAGTGGTCGGCCCGTCAGCCCCACACAGCCCTCGTACGATCCGCCTAAGGCCCCTGCCGACGGCTCTTGGCTTGGGATTTTCGGGTCTGAGGCGATCCAGGAATCTCCGACAAACCGCCACTTCGCCGAGTTTACCCACCGGATGGCAGTAAAGGACTACACCTACACCAAACCCGGTGGGCGAGGATGTTCCCGGCCCTTTGTACACAAACCCCTCACGCAGCCGAAGGAGAGCTTCCGCTGGCATGGCAGGGAGGCGGCCTGGTGGCAAAAGCTGCAACTTGCATGGGACAACCCGGGTACCAACGCAGCCCGTTTTGCAGCCCTCAAGGTCATTTTCCCTGCCTCGTGCAGGGAGGTTCTGCGTGAGAAACTTGAGAGAAACTTGAGGGCGTCGGCATCTCTAGCTCCTGCCCGGAGGATGTGATCTGCAATGGGCATGCCCGAGGGGAAGCCCGTTCTAGTATTCGGGCGGCCGTCAAGAGCATGTGCCAGGCCGCGATCGAGGAGACCCGCCTCCGCGAAACACGGGACTACCAAGAGTGGCTGACCGGGGCCTCTGTGAAAGGCTTTCCGGTCAAAAAGCAGGAGGTTGAGGTCGCCCGTCCTTTCATGGACGAACCAGCCGAGGTTCGCCCGTACCTCAGGCTTCAGCAGTGGGCTTGCCTCTGGGAGGCAAAGGGCCACCCCTCTTTGCCCATCCCGGGTCTCAAAGAGCGGGCCATCAGGCAAGCCCGGGACCTGCCGGCCGTTACGGGTGAGGAGTTCCAGCGGCTCATTCGTCGCCTGCCCCTAAAGGCGGCAGGCGTGGACGGCTGGTCCATGGAAATGCTTAAAGCTTTGACCCCGGGTGAGGTCTCCTCCCTGGCATCCCTGTGGAGGGAAATCGAAGCCACCGGCGAAGTGCCACAGCAGATGACGTTCACTATCTTTACGATGCTCGCGAAAAACGAGAAGATCGAAAGACCGATTGGCCTGATGTCTTCGCTCCTGAAACTCGGGATGAAGGCCCGGTGGCATTTGGTTGAGGCGTGGCTGCGGGACTACCGCGCTCTGCGCTCTCCCAGAGCGATCCACGTACGATGCCTCTCTCCGGAGGGGCGTCTCGTACGAAGCCGCGCGTGTTGACGGCGTTCACCGGTGCTCTTTGTTTGTCGACTTGAGTACCTTTTATGAGACTGTGGGACATACCACTCTCTGTGACTCCGCCTTCACCGCCGGCTTTCCGGATCTTTTGCTTTTCCTAGCCATGGAGTCATATCGCGGCGGCAGAGTGGTTCTTTCCGACGAAGTCGCGTCGCCCGTGGCTTTCGCTCGCCGCGGAATCATAGCGGGCTGCCCATTAGCCCCCACTCTGAGCAAACACGCCGTGGGTGAGCCGATACGGCAGTGTTGTTCTGGACCGGGTGTCAACCACGTCGACACGTGGATAGACGACATCACGGTAGATACTGAACATCACTGTCCGGATCAAGCAGCAAATTCCGCTATCCTGGTGTTTAGACGGCTCCACGCCTCGCTGTCAGGAGCTGGCTGGATACCAGGTGTCAATCGGCAAGACTTACTTCCTGGCGAGTAGTACCCAGGCTGAGCGCGCTCTGAGGAGGAAGTTGGGTGAGGGAGACCCCCCCATTCACAGTGTGGCCAAATTAGACCTCGGTATGACCCTCACGGCCGGAAGGAGACGGTGCACTCGCCTCTCTGCTGCGCGTCGGACCAAGGCTAACGCCAGACTGGGCAAGCTGCGCAGTCTTAAGGTCCGCAACGTGAAGGCTAACGGTCGGGTTTTCTCCATGTCCGTGCTGGCGTCGGGGATCTGGGGGCACCAGGCCCAAGGGGTGAGTCCCAAAACCATGAAGTCAGTGCGACTCCAAGCCGCGGCCATCACCGGCAAGGTCAGTACGGGCAGCGTGGAAATATCCCTGGAGTTGGGCGCCTGGTTGGTGAAGGACCTTCGAGATCACTCAGCACTTTAAGGCTCTGTGCCGGGTGTTGGTGAGCCTCCCCGACCGTGTGCAGCTGGACCGCACTTGGGCTCAGCTCACTACTCAGCTCCAGCGGAAAGACAGGTGGAGAGTGGTCTGCGGGCCACTGGGGGCCATGATCGCCTACCTGCTGGATCTCGGGCTTGTGGCTCCCACCCCCGATCGGTGGTTGTTCCCTGCCGACCTGTGTCCTGCTGCCACGGCAGGGGAGCCGGACGGACTAGGGTCGGTGGCCTTCAATCCCCTCCTAAGGCGGCACTGGTCAGCCATCCTCGCGTGCCTTGCCAGCGCATGCCACCAGGTTAGGTGGAAAGCCATCAGCACCCAAACGGGCTGCAGTAGCCTTGCCTCCGGAGTGGACACTACGGTGCCTACAGCCCTCGTGAAGAAGGCCCCTCGGTTGCGGTTGCACGCCTAGCATCGCATCTGGAGGAGCCGGCAGACTGCACATCCGACTGCAGCGCGGTGGCCAAGCAGCAGTCACGGTGAAGCCCTGGGTTTGGGCTCAAGCCCAGGAAAAGGCGTCCTTGGCGCAGGTCACGTGGACCAGGTCCCACACCACGGAGGCTGAACATCTGGCCGAATTCGGCCCTGAACAGCACTGGCGCCGGACCATCAATGCCCAGGCGGACGAAGCATGCGGCGAAGCTGTGCGGGCAGCACTCGCTCACATGCCACAGTGGGATCCCTCCACTGCGGATGACTTGGCCAGAGAGGTGGCGCAGCACCTCCAGCGCAAAGCCGAAGTGCTGCTTTTGAGCACTGACAGGCCACCGTGGGAAGTTGCCGGGGCTGCTCCGTCAAAGGGCAAGGGGGGACCCCGCCCTGACTCCAAAGCTAAGGCGAAGCAGGCCAAGCCCCTTCAACGTCAACCCAGGCCAGGCGAGGACGGGGGTCCGAACAAAAAACAGCGCCTAGAGGCCCTTTTGGCAGGGGTAGCCCATCACGGGCGTCAGTTTGAGTGGAGCCACAAGAACCCCAATAATCACTCCCTCGTCTGCAAGGTCTGCTCTCTCTTTATCCAACAGACCCACTCTACTGAGGTCTTCCGCCGCCTAGAGGTGCAACCTTGCGCTCATAGGCCGATGCCCGACATTGGCAAGTATGGGCTGCACGCGTCCCATTCCTTCTACTGCATGGGCGCCGTCCTCCTGTGCACCAAGTGTTTTGCTGTCCACAAGCCGGGGCAGCTAAACCCCACGGCTGCGTCCAAAATGCAGTGCGAAGGGGCTTCCCGCGCTCACAAAAAACGGGGCACCCAATGGGCGGTAAAATACCTCAAGGAGACGACCACTCAGGACACTCTCCAGCAGGTGATAGGACGTGCAGGGGATGAGGGGTCTACCGGCTCCCAAGGGGACCGCCAGCACAATCCAGGCCCGGTCAAGCTGATGATAGGGTTGAGGACTCCTCCCCTTCTGTGCCTAGCACCCCAGCTTTGCCCCGCACCAAGGGCACCAGCAAGAAGGGCGGTAGCAACCAGAGTGCTCAGAAGGCAGCTAGTAGGGCTAGCCTAGCCCAGACTTCGCAGCACAAACCCGGAGCCTCTCAACCAACGGGTGCCGCTCCGAAGCCAGCTCTCACGCCACAGCCTGGCATGGCACCCAAGGGAAAGGGACGGGGGAATTCAGGGCAGCTCTGCCCTTCTTCTGGTAGAGCAGGCCAGGACCCTCCCGCTGCAACCCAGGCAGCAGCCATGACCAAGCCCAGTGAGGATCCTGTTCCTGCTGGTCCGAGGGAACAGTCTATCAGCCGGCCCAAGTCTCCTGCGGAAATGCCGCCCAGTCTGCAGTTTTCTCCGGGAACCGGTAGCGGTTTCCACACCGACTCGGAGTTAGGTGAAGAGTCCCTGCAGTGCAACGGACCGAGTGAAGGAAAAAACGAGAGGAGGGTGCAGAGTTCCACGCAGACTCCTGCTTGCAAGACCCTGAGACCCCCAGGCTCCCAGACCTCCGCTAAACCCCCCTTTTTCTCGGTTCTTTCCAAGCCTCCTGAAACACCTGTGTCTCGAAGTGTTGTTGGGGAAGGGACCTCGGCACCCACCCCGAAGCCTAAGCCGAAGCCCAAGCCCGTTTCTCAACCGAAGCTCCGGCAGTTTTGGGCCCAAGGTGGAAAGAGCTTAGGGTACTTTGTAACCCAAGCCTCACTGAAGCTAGGGTAGCTGCAGCCACGGCCAGCAAGGATCCTACGCAACCCCGGCCAAAGGCCCTCCCTGTACTCTCTGCACGGGATGGGCTGGGAGTGGGAGAGGAGGTGGTGCTACCACTCCTGGAGATGGGAGTGGAGGGTCGTCTGGACCGGCCTCGAGCCTTTTGGGTCGGACTTCTGGGATGACCACCCAGATGACCAGAACACCTCGGGGCATGGCCCCTCGGGTGACACAGGTGGGTCGGACGGGCCCAACAGCAGCTGGCAAAGCTGGTGGGAAGGCTGGCGAAGACCCGTCCCAGGAATGGGACTGGAACGACAAAGTAGGAGATACTGGGGCAAGTGGATCTAGGGATGCTCCAACCTCCCCTCACGAAGGGCGCGGTCATACCACCCCTTCAAAAGGGAGAGGCAAGCACTCCTCAGTCCATCGAGGAGACAAGTCCCTGGAACAAGCCTACAGGAAACACGCCGACGAGCGAGCCAAAAAGAACCCAGCGGCGAAGCGCGTCTCGGTGTCCAGCTTCGTTCGCAACCGTAAGAGGCCCCCGCGCAGCCAGAGGCTGGCCAACAAGAAGGAGGAGCGAGATGAGTCTAACCCTCCTTCGGCCAGCCACCAGGCGGGCACCAAGCCCCCCAGGGTTCGCACTCCTCCAGCTTCCCGGAGGTACGGCGCCAACAGCAAGGAAGGGAAGGTGAAAGCTGAGACTGACGCAGCAGGCCCACCGGCCAAGGAAGCCAAGGAGCACAAGCAGTCCAGCTCCTCCTCCGAGAGCTCTGATAAGAGCTCTCGCCCTGAGCAGCCGACTCCGATCGACCAGGAGGAGATGCTACCATGGTCACGCCGCATAGTCCAAAAAACCACTGCGGTTAAGTCGTCGGCAAGGGCTAGGTCGACCCACGACCAACCCAGTGGCTCTGAGGGGGCGATGCTCCCCACACAGAGCCTTCACCTGCACCCATGGAGGTCCTGCCTGCCCATGCTGGTGGCCCGGTCTCCACCCACTACACGTGCTTTTCAGGACCCGCTGCCACTGTCGACCATCGCAGGCCAGCACCCCAGGAGACCCCGCCCAGGGTGAGCAGAGTGCTTCAGGTCCCCCTCGGCACCTTCGAGTACCCCTTCCACCTCCCCTCTCTGAACAAGAAGCCCCAGCACTCCGCAAACGCAACACAGAGGAGCCACCTCACAGTGGAGCAGCCTCAACACCTTTCATGAGGCTGGACATAGAGTGTCGGCAGCCACCACAGGCCCAGTGGTTAGCCTTAGCCAGCAAGCCCACAGCGCTGGCAAACCAGGTCTGGCCTGATGGGTCGGACCTCGACCTCAGAGCGGGTCTGGGTGAGCAGCTGCGCGAGAACGAGCGCACGCTCATGGCTCGGTCTCACCGCCCCCGGTACCTACGGCCACCGAGCCCCTGCAGGAAGCCGTCGTCATCACCGAAGGAGGGACGGGGTCCGCCCCCCCTACCGAGCCGTCCTCCTCGAGCCAGGCTCAGGAGGAAGAGGCCGTGGTCCCTCCACCCTCCTTCGATCCTCATCGGGCCATCAACAGCCCCGATGGCCTCTACTGTTACTGTTATGCCTGCCGGGTTCAATCCGCATCGGAAGAGCATATGCAGAGGCATTTCATGACGGCAGCTCATTCTAGCCAGAATCCGCTCCCGTGAGGAGACAAGAGTGCCCTGCCGGGTGAGGTTGACCTCCCTTTTCGGGTGAGGTTTCCTCCCTGTAGGACGGTGCGTTCTGTTTCACCGGGATGTGGCAGAACCACTCCCAGGAAGTGGACTCCACGCCTGCAAGTAGCTCAGATAGGTCAGGTAGCCTGTAGCTCTCAGAGTAGGTCTGAGCCACTGCCGCCTTTTTGGCGATGCCACCCAAAGGGTGAAGTGCCTTTGAAACAAAGGCAAATTCATTGCATGCAGACTGCCTACGGGCAGCGTCTTTTCTGCGCGTCGAGAAGAAGAGTGGGAGATTTACACGGTTCATAAACACAGCCATGATAACGACGCCCTCGACGACGCCCAAGCGACCGCTAGAACCCCCAAGCAAGCTTCAGAAGACAGACTCCAGGCAGGGCAAAGGCAAAGGAAAGGGCAGAAAAGGGCGGAGGCAAGGGCAAAGACAGTACCAACAGCAGTCAGACAAAGGACGAGGAAGTCGCCCAGCTTTGCACTCTGTGCCACATGATGATCCGCCTGATGGTACGGCACAAGGACTCGATCAAGACTGGCCGGTTGCGCCCTGGACTCTCGGAAGGGTTTTGGCTGGGTTGAAAATTGGTGGGGGCCGAAAACGATACGTTGAACGAAAAAGCAAAGCCAAACCTCCAGAACTCATGTTGCGCACGACTTGCAAAAGGAACTGCTCAAGAAAGTTTGAATCATGGACAGCGCAGACTTCATGTAAAAAAAGAAGCAAAAACCAGAGTGTCCTGAGATGGCTATGCTGTTCGGCTTGAAAACATTGCAAGGGCGCTTTTGTCCTGTTAAAAAAATTACTGTGCAAAGGTTGTGCTACGTTTTCCATCATGCAATAGATTCTCGTTCGAAAACGTGACAGACATGCCCAATCGCTGCTCTGTCGGATGTGCTGCAAAGGACGCTCGCAAAACCGTGCACGAGAGTTTATCTTAAAAAAATTGGCCCCGTACATTATGAACCCCAGAGGTCTCTGGTCTTCCCGGGCCATTTTTGCTTGACATGCCAAGTAACTGTAAGAAGGGAATGGATGCTTGCACAAACTCGCACCTGTTTAACTGTTTCGACATATCGAAGATTTGACAAATCAGAATCAACACCGGTGAGTTCTCGGTTACGATCACGGAGACAAAGTTTCGCGATGAGTTGCTGCCATTCCGCGACCAAAAATTGGTTGAGGTTTCCGGCCTCCCCCAATCCAACAGCAAAATGTGCTCCAAGCAAGCATACGAGCTGAGACGGGGACTTCGACCCTACAATGTGTCACACCAAGAGATTCTCGAACGAGACTTGTAAGCAGACACTGCAAATTTGAACCTGTCAAAGGCAACATGACAAAAGCAACACAGTGACTTCCCAATCCTGCAACATACTCCAATAGATCATCAAAGCAATTCGTCCTGCTGGTCGTACTGATCTCAACAGAGAACCATGCACAGTTCTCTGGGCATTTTGGCCTTCCCGTCTCAGGCGAAAGCAATTCTAGCTTTGCACACCTGGCTTGCGCCAGCTCATCAAAACTTTAGTACGCCGATCCTAGCCTACACTTCGCTTCATTTGTGTCATGTTATGAAAAATAACTTCCTGCTACCAGAGCATCACAAAGCGTCCTCCACTACTTCTACATTTAGATCCCGTCCAATGCCTCCCACACTTCCCAGCCTCTCTCTTCCAGGCTCTGCCAATCCCAGCCTCCAGCACCTCCCAGTGTCTTCCACCACAATCCAGGCCGGCAGGCCCTGACCGTGAAAATTGGGGCTGCGTTTCCTGGCAGTGAGTCCTGCCAGACTGAGTTGCGCAACAGAGCGTTTCATGGCGCGGTGAGCCTTTTTCGCCCTGGATTTCATTCAATTTCACTTTTTGTGCAGGTTTGTGTGGTTTTTGCTCCTTTCTGCTGCATTTCTGCATCTTCAGCACATTTTTGTGTGTTGTAAAGGCTGTTTTGGATGGGATTCCGGTGGGTTCCGTGTTCCGGTGGGTTCCGGTCGGTTCCGGTGGGCTCCAGTGGGCTCCGATTCTCACCTGCAACTCTGCCCAATTTGCCACTTTTCCGGTGGGAATCCACCCCTGAACCAAGCCCGGGAAACCAATTCTCACCTGAAAATCACCTACAGGAGAGGCCCTCTTGGCTCACCTATGATTTGGTGCAGTTTTTTTGCTCCGCTTTCTGCACTTCTGGTACGCAATGTCAGAAGAAGCCGCAGCAGCTCCTTCCGACCCTCCTGTAAGGGAGCGAGTCGAGTTGCCCCAGGCTCTGTGAGTGCATGGTTGGACAGAAATGTGTGTTAGACGAAGGTAATTAGCAGTGACCGAAAAGCAGAGTTGAAAGGAAAGCTTGTCAGCCCGCCTACAGCGTTTTGAAGCAAGAGCGTGAAGCTGCAAAGGTTTCTGTCTCAGTGAGGTCTTCCCGCTTGTCCTCGTTTTTGAATCTTCTGCATTCCAGGCAGAAGCCCGAAGGGTCATGAAGCAAGTGAAGCAAGAACAGCGCCGTGTCCGTAAGGCGAGGAAGTTGCGTCAACCTGTAGGTTCTGTAATTGCTGTCAAGCTGAGGCAAAGCAGGCAGCGAAGCGTTTGTCGGAGGAAGATTTGCTGAGCCTTGTTGTAGAGAAGCGCAGCGGCTGAAGATCTTCTGGGATCTGCAAAGCTTTTGAAGTTCTCCTTGCGTCTCACGATGCACCTTGCCGTGAAAAAGATAAGGTTGCAGACTGCATTACGCCATGTTTATCTTGTATTATCCTACTTAAGGAGTGATGTTGAGGATGTGGCAGAAAGTCAAACCACGGTTCGTGCCAGTGGGGTTGGAAAGCAGGGATGTTAGTAGTAGAAGTGTTCTAGGGTCCCTGCATGAAGTCGAAGTATTGTAAGAACAGGGGGTGGAGCAGCGAAGCTAACGGTCACAAGCAGTGTGAAGATGTGTGAAGGCTTTCGTCGCGCACTTGAAGTCGCGAAGCAAAATCGAGGCAGCAGACGTGTTTTTGGAGTCCTGGCAAAGCGAAAGCATCCTTAGCGCGTTTGGAGTCGCAAAGCAAAGTCAAGGCAGCAGACGTGCTTTGGGTGAGACCGTGACCACAAAATCCAAACAGCAGACGTTCTTGTTTGGGAGTCTGGCTAACGGGTCAAAGCAGCAGAAACAGTGCTTTAGGATTAAAGAACCAAATCAAAGTAGCAGACGTTGTTTTGGGGTTGCGGGACATTTCTGTCCGAAAAGTGGCCGCCGTGACACCGTTCGCCGTGGATGGAGCACATTCTCTTGGTTTTGCGCGCAGGGGGCCTTTTTAGATTGCCAAAAATGCGGATCCAGAACAGAAAATCGTAACGTTGAATGTGCTGGAAGAAAGAAAATTCGAATCTTTTACAAGGTTTCCAACGTTACGATTTTCCCTTCCCGGTCCGGATTTTTGGCAATCTATTTTGGAATGTGTGTTTTCCTTAGGTTTTGGCAGATTCGTTCTTCAAAAGTGGCAACTGTCACACGGTTTCGCTGTGGACGGAGCAGATTCCTTGGGTTTTGGTACATTCGTGTCCGAAAAGTGGCAACTGTCACACGGTTCTGCTGTAGAGAAGCCATATTCCTTGGATTTTGGCACATTCCAGTCCGGAAATGGCCACCGTCACACGGTTTTGCTGTGGGCGGAGCATGTTCGCTTGTTTTTGGCACGGTGAAAACCACAATCCTCGTAACAGTTGTCATCTTGGCCGCTTGTTTCGCGGTATGTGCGTGGAGCAGGTATATTTCCCGGACTCCGTGTGACAGTTGTCCTTTTTGCAAGCTGTAGTCGTCTATGTGGCCATGACGACATATTGTCGACAATTGCGAAGGTTGTGGGCTCGCGTTGAGAGGGGGCAACAAGTACCAGCTGCCAACGTAACTAGCCAGCTGCGTCTCACTATCCACAACCGAACTTGAGTTCAAAGTCCCAGTTCCAGTGGCAAACCCGCCATGTCTTCTTCGCCCACGTCTGGGTCCTCCTCATCTTCAGATGAGGATGTACCCATGTGTGATGTTGAGGCACGTCGGTGTTCGCATGTGTAGCAGTTTTTAAAGATGTTCAACAACATATTTCGTCCTGAGGGCGAGTCCTCCTCCAATGCTGACGAGCCCGCAGATCCTAAAGCCCGTGCTCGCTGTGGACAGTTTGTTTGGCCTTGTCCCCGTCAGTACCTGGCAGATGCAGCTTCCCGCAAATCTCGCAATTGCTTGATTCCTGCGGATCTCAGCAACGAGGAAGCTGGTAAGATGTTCCTTCAGGCCCTTGCAAAATGCAACCAGCAATCGAATATCAGTCGATTGCATGTCTTTGACGAGCCCCACAAGAAGTATGACAAGGAGACGGGCCAACGAGCCCGACACAAACACTTCATCTTCAAATTTGTCAGGCCGTTTGCTCATGTAAGACTGGGTCATCTACTTGCGCAGGGTGGTGTGCATGGCCATTTCTCTTTCAACTTGGTCGGCTACCAAGCGTACCTCAAGTATTGTTTGGTGGCCAGTGCTCACAAGCTTGCAGCAGACTTAGACAAAGATCCATGGCATTGGCCTTCTCATGTGACCACACCACAGCTCATGCAACTTTGTCACCAGTCTGTACCCCAGATGGAAGCCCGTAATGGCCAACCTGGAAAGAAGCGAACCTTGATGACATTTTCAGAAATTACGGATGCATTTGTCGAACATTCTGTGCAAACTTGCAAAGACGCTTGGCAGCTTGCTAAAGCACGAAAGATTTCAGGAGATGAGACGCTCTGGAACACACTCGGCGCCCAAGCAAATGTCGCAGGTTTGGTTCACAAAGTTTTGAGTGCGTGGAATGCTGAAAACATGGATTCTGGAAGCTTCGTGGCCGTTCCAGATTTTCTGTTGTCCAGCTTTGTTCCTTTGCCGCAGATCCATGAGCGCTTGGCTTGGTGGTTGCAAGGTGGTTTCAAAGAGGTCACTTTGATTTTGGAGGGACGCGGCGGCCTAGGTAAGACGGAATTCGCCTGCGCATTGATGCACGCTTGTGTAGGACAAGCCGGATTTCATTTCATCAATCGTCTGGACCGCCTACGCGACATCAGCTTCGGCCCCAAACAAGGCTTGGTGTTCGATGAAGCCTGCATGGTAGAACGCTCGATTGACGACGTCAAGGGTCTTGTCGACTTGTCAAAGACCCGTGACATTGTGGCCAGAAATGCTGATGGAACCATTCCCAAGCAAACCCCGCGCATTTTCTCCACCAATTGGACTTGGGATCGCTTTTGGCCGAAAGAAGTCGGCACGGTGGAACACAATACGGCCATCAGTCGACGAGTTCTGTGGGTGCGTGTAAACGAGGACATCCGTTTGCTCGCGAATTCCCATGGACCTCTGCGCCAGGAGGACGAGGACGAGGACGAGGAGGATGTGTTTGGACACAACCGCGAGCCAATGTGAGGTTGTGCCTGCCACGCAATTCATAATTCGAATGCTGCATCCTTTTCGCCGTGGAGCTTGAAAAACACCAGCAGCTGACGTGTTTCAGGGTCTGAAAGCCCGAAACCGAAAATCAAAGTAGCAGACGCGTTTTTTGGGGCCTTGAGACTCTGCCAACAAAATCCAAACAGCACATGTTAATTTTGGAGGGTCTGGCAGAAGTTCAAAGCAGCAGCTCAAAAAGACACAAGCAGCTGCCGTGTTTTAGGGACCTGAAAGCCCGAAACCAAAATCAAACTAGCAGACGCGTTTTTTGGGGGCCTTGAGACTCTGCCAACAAAATCCTAACAGCAGACGTTCATTTTCGGGAGTCTGGCCACAGATTCAATGCAGGAACTCGAAAAAACACAAGCAGTTGCCGTGTTTTAGGGGCCTGAAAGCCCGAAACCAAAATCAAAGTAGCAGACGCGTTTTTGGGGGCCTTGAGACCCTGCCAACAAAATCCTAACAGCAGACGTTCATTTTCGGGAGTCTGGCCACAGATTCGATGCAGCAGCTCGAAAAGACACAAGCAGTTGTCGTGTTTTAGGGCCCTGAAAGCGCGAAACGAAAATAAAAGCATCAGACGCGTTTTTGGGGGCCTTGAGACTTTAAACCCAAACAGCACACATTCATTTTGGGGAATCTGGCCACAGATCAAAGCAGCAGCTCGAGAAAACCCAAGCAGCTGATGTGGTTGAAATGCTTGAAAAGCGTTAAACAAAAATCAAAGTAGCAGACGCGTTTTTGTGGGCCTTGAGACTTTAAACCCAAACAGCAGACGTTCTGTTGGGGAGTCTGGCCACAAAGGCAAACCAGCAGAAGTGGTTTCGGGAAACGTTTCGATTGCAGTGAAACAGACCCAGCTTGCAGTGCGTACAGTGTGTGTAACTAGGTTCTGTACAGTTACTTGACAGCGCCTCTTGAGCGCACAAGCTTCTTGGAGCAAGCCTACGGCTAGCTGAAATGTGACTAGTCCTCGTTGAACGCAGAAGCTTCTTGGAGCTGTGATTAGTCTACGCAGCAGACGTTTTTTGGATGTTATTTCCAGTCATTGACGTTGGTGTCCAGCACACAGTCACAGCATCGACTGCAGATCCAAGTCGGGTTTGAGAAAGAGTGGCTGACTGATGGAGCTCTGCTCCCTCCTCTGGATCGAAGCTTGTCATATCTCGAGTATCAGTGCTTTTCCGATTTGCTCCAGCATCTTGCAATACTTTGGCCGTGGCAGTCCACGAAACAGTACGATGTTGTTTTAAGAAGACATGCAGAAAGAGACGTGCAATGGAGCATCAGTTCGAGAATGTGCAGCTTCGCAAAAGCAGATCAAGGTGGTTGAGGCCCCAGAAGCGCACCGCTAACACCCGCAACAGCCCTCATGAAAGCTGCCTTGCAAGGTCACCTGAATATGGTCCTGCGTTGCTGAAGGCTGGAGCCATGTTGCAGTCCGAAAGTCAGTTTGGCGAGTGCTCTTTGCCAGGGGCCGTTTTGAAAGTGGGTGAGAGGCCGACGAACCAGCAGAAGACCTCTAGCACCCGCAACAGCACCGCCCTGTGAAAGCTGCCTTGCAAGGTCACCTGAACATGGTCCTGGCATTGCTGAAGGTGGGATCGGAGGCCTTGAGTCAGTTTGGCGGCAATGCTCTTTAACTTTGCCAGAGGCCGCTTGAAAGTGGCCGAGATGCTGGCGAAGGCGGCTCGTAGCGGCACAAACGTGCTTAAGTGGAGACGAAAAACTAATCCGGTTGATGTCGTCTGTTCGCTGCCGAAGGCTGGCGCCGACAAGAACTTTGCTGATGGCATCAGCACTCAGAAGCACGTCTGAGAGCCTCTAGAGCAGTGAAGCTGTCAGTGAAGTGCCTGCTGCTGGAGGCCGGTGCCGACAAGAACTTAGCTGACAGCTGAAGGCATCAGCACTCAGAAGCACGTCTGAGAGCCTCTAGAGCAGTGAAGCTGTCAGTGAAGTTCCTGCTGCTGGAGGCCGGTGCCGACAAGAACTTAGCTGACAGCTCCGGTACCACTGCCTTGATGGAGGTGGGCCACGGCCACTTTGAAGTTGTGCGTTTACTTCTGCATGCGGGTACCGACAAACAGATGTGTAACAATCACGGTTCTGCATTGGTGCTCGCGTGTAAGAGCAGCACGGTCGAAGTCGTGCGTTTGCTGCTGGATGTCCGATGGCAAGCCACAGCGCGGAGAGAGGGAGACAGAGGGGGAGAGAGAGAGAGAGATAGAGGAGCTCTTTCTTGTGTTCGACGTTTTAGGGCGTGAAAGCAAGATCAAAGCAGCAGACGTTCTTTTGAGGCTTCGGGACTTTGCAGCAACATCCAAACAGCAGACGTTCCTTTTGGAAGTCTTGCAGCTGCTTGGACCTGACAGCAGCATCACAGTTGCAGACGTGTGCTAGGGGCTTGAAGGCTTGAAACCAAAAGCAAAGTAGCAGACGCGGTTTCGAAGGCTTTAAGACTCTGCCAACAAAATCCAAACAGCAGACGTTCATTTTGGGGAGTTTGGCTACCGATTCGATGCAGCAGCTCGAAAAGACACAAGCAGCTGCCGCTTTTAGGGGCTTGAAAGCCCGAAACCAAAAGCAAAGTAGCAGACGCGTTTTTGGGGGCCTTGAGACTCTGCCAACAAAATCCTAACAGCAGACGTTCATTTTCGGGAGTCTGGCCACAGATTCAATGCAGGAACTCGAAAAGACACAAGCAGTTGCCGTGTTTTAGGGGCCTGAAAGCCCGAAACCAAAATCAAAGTAGCAGACGCGTTTTTGGGGCCCTTGAGACTCTGCCAACAAAATCCTAACAGCAGACGTTCATTTTCGGGAGTCTGGCCACAGATTCGATGCAGCAGCTCGAAAAAACACAAACAGTTGCCGTGTTTTAGAGGCCTGAAAGCCCGAAACCAAAATCAAAGTAGCAGACGCGTTTTTGGGGCCTTTGAGACTCTGCCAACAAAATCCAAACAGCAGACATTCATTATGGGTTGTATGGCCACAGATTTAATGCAGCAGCTCGAAAAAACACAAGCAGTTGCCGTGTTGTAGGGGCCTGAAAGCCCGAAACCGAAATCAAAGTAGCAGACGCGTTTTTTGGGGGCCTTGAGACTCTGCCAACAAAATCCAAACAGCAGACGTTCATCATGGGCTGTATTGTATGGCCACAGATTTAATGCAGCAGCTCGAAAAGACACAAGCAGTTGCCGTGTTTTAGGGGCCTGAAAGCCCGAAACCGAAATCAAAGTAGCAGACGCGTTTTTTGGGGCCTTGAGACTCTGGCAACAAAACCCAAACAGCAGACGTTCATTATGGGCTGTATGGCCACAGATTTAATGCAGCAGCTCGAAAAGACACAAGCAGTTGCCGTGTTTGAGGGGCCTGCAAGCCCGAAACCGAAATCAAAGTAGCAGACACGTTTTTTGGGGCCTTGAGACTCTGGCAACAAAACCCAAAGAGACGTCTCAGCAGCAGACAGTGTTTGAGAGGCCCGAAAGCCAAATCAGTAGCAGACGTTCTTTTGGCATCATGTTCCCGCTTCGTTGAGGGTGAGTGAATGACTCAGAACGTCTGAAGCCGCAAACTGGCAGCCTCAGTTTCCTTCTGTGAAAGCCTGGCTCAGGTCCATGTGCGACGACAGCCCTCAGCTCGGACCAGACTAAAACGGACGTGCATGCGCCAGCATGTTTGGATCAGGTATGCGAACAACCGACACAGCTTGCGGCAAAACCATGTTTGCAACGCGCGTGTTTTTGTAGCAGTCTTGACGGAAGCCAGGTTCGAAGCTCAAGTGCTTGCAAGCACGTGCTGACAGCGCAACTTCCAAGTCTCAACCTTGAATCCATGAACCCTAAACTCTTTGGCTCAAAGGTGAATTTCACCATCAAGCTTCGATGCTTGTGGTTCCGAATCAAAGGCAACCAAGTCCAGCAAACGAGTTTGCGTCGACTTGTATTTACGTGTAAATGGAAAGTGTGCTATGCACACCGGTCCAGCTCCTGTTTCACTTTTCTGTATGTGGCTTCTGCCGCTGTTCGTCTCACTCTTTTGGCGCTTGTACAGGTTTGGTGTGGAGCAACTAAAAACTGATGCTCCATGCCCGAGGGGGTAACGCCCCGAAGGCTGTGCCAGCCTGCTATGCCAAAGCTATAATCGTAACGTTGAGAATTGGCTCTTCAATGAGTTTGGCTGGGACTGTCCGTCTTCGATGTGACTGTGGTGCTGAGCTTTGCAGAAGCCTCGTTTCATTTAACAGCGCATTGCCAACGTTATGCTTTGCCTCGTGCAACAGTGCCGAGCAACAATTTGCAGTTTGACTCTGGCCATCTGAATCGTTGCGTGGCCGCCCTGCATTGTTTTCGCGCCGCAGTGCTGTTCCTTGTCAATTCCTGTGGTGAGCCCGGTAAAAGCCAAGTTGCGGGTCACCAAAAGTGATGTTGGGCGGGCGTGGGTGCACATCATGCCACAGAGTCTTCAGCGGTTTCCATGAGCTGAGCTCCAAAAGGTGGTGCACGGAAACATGCCAAAAATGTAGGAGAGCCGAGAGGGCCTCTCCTGTCCGAGGAGGCTCAAGCATCAGAAACATAGACTGCCCTGTACAGTCACGCTCATGAAGCGTGTTGCAGATGTGTCTGCTCTTGAGGAAGCTCGTGAGAAGGTGTCGAATTTGCCTCAAAGGTTTTTGCTGTTGTCGTTGTGTCACGCATGCTCCTGTGCACACCCTCCAGGTGCGTGCGCTGCAGAAGAAGGTGCGCTCGACTTCGCGACTCTGTCGGTCAGAGAAGCAATGCTGGGCAAATGCTGGTTTAAACCCGCGCCAATGCATTGTGTTGTTGGCAGTGTATGTCTTGAGCGGTTTCAACGTTCTACTGGCCGTCGAGTTCTTGAAATCAAAATCGAAGCGCCAAGACATGGAACAGCCTGAGCAGGAATGCTTCATAGAAGAGCTGTATCTGCGTACCGAGTTGGAAGTTCTGCTAAAGGTCGAGGACCCTGTCACAGCAAAAGATGTAGGTGTTCGGCGTGAGGCGGTGCGGCTCATTGCGAACTACAAGGCAAATGGCTTTGTACAGGAAATGAACTGCGTGCATGGGGTGGCACCCACGTCTTTGCGCACTGCACGTGAATATCTGGACCACTGTGAGAAGCTGGGTGCGCCTCTGCTGAACAGAAGGTTGCGTGACCATGTGGTAGATGCGAATGGACCGGAGGCAACATCCAGCACCCGACGCAATCTGCGCAAGTGGTCGCGGAGATTTCGAAAGCGCTGGTGTTTGAGGTATGGTGCATTGCGGCCGCTGGACGATTTGCCGGCGGATGAAATACAAGCCAAGGCGCAATGGAGTGGGATTGATTGTTTTCTTTCAGTGCCAGAGGTTTCACTTCTGGTGCTTGGGTTCATGCGCCATTGAGGCATATGTTGGACGGGGCTCTCGTGATTTCCTTCTTGCTTCAGATTTTTCTCTGTCACCACAGCAGTGTGGTCGTTTGGACGCAGCTAAAGGCTAAAGTTTGCTTATCTGACATCAGTTTGTCCACAAGCTTCGAGCCCGGTTTCGGACTCTTTGGGGTGTCCCAGATTTGGGGGTCAGCCCAGGCTGCTTGCTTTCTGAATGATTTAAAGCTGCGTTTCGGGCCCCGCTTCGGGGCTCCGAAATCGGGTCCCAAAACTGGGGCCCGCCAACCGGACAGTTTGCACACCTCTGAGGTGGGCCTCTTCTGGCGACATGCAGATTGGCTTCAAGGCAAAGTGCCAGAGAGCCAAGTGCCTGTTTTCATCAACTTGGATGAAACAGCGATTCAGTATTCTTACTACAGTGCAAGCGGCTTGGTGTCTTTGACGCTGTCGGAAAAGCCAAAGGTGATGGTACCCAAGGGTGATCGACGCGGCGGCATAACGCATGTTGCCTTGCTATCCCCCGTGTTGCGAGTTCAACAGCATTTGCCACAAGTGCTGATCTGCAACACGCGGAAGCTTACAAAGACCTTACTCCGTCAGCTTAATGTGAACAAACCCGACAATGTCTGGCTTCTTCGCCGAAGGAGCGCCTGGAACAGCACCGACATCATGGTGTGGCTCATCCAACTGATAGGATACGTGTTTCGCACGAAGTTTTCGGGAATGGGCTTTCAGCCAATCTTGTTAATGGACGCAGCTAGTGTGCATTGGGCGCAACCTGTTGTCAGAGTGGCTCGTCTGCAGAGCATCTTTTTGCTACCAGTGCCCCCCGCTTGCACGCCGTTGGTGCAGCCTTTGGACGTATACGCCTTCTCACGCTACAAGCAGAAATTGGAGTGTTTGTTCCGTGATTATCGAATGGCACAACAAGGTCCCGTAACAGCGCATGCCTGGTTTCACATCTTGTTTCAGGCGATTGATTGGCTCCGAAGCGAGCCGTGGCATCAAGCTTTTTCATTGGTTGGGCTTCCCAACCAAGGTTTGAATTTGCACCAGAATCTTGCAAAGCATTTTTCTGGTGGGCGCTTAAGCTGCCAGCCCGGGCGTCTGTCGCCTGCTGAGCTCGCGACTCTCCTACCGCGGCGGTATAAACTCGTTTATACCGATTGGATCGGTGCTCCAGAGCACATCATGCCGCTCCTCGAGTAATGCAAAAGTAAATGCTTGCATGCTGCAGTGCAGCGCGGCTGAACTGTGACAGGAGAGGCCCTCTTGGCTCACCTATGATTTGGTGCAGTTTTTTGGCTCCGTTTTCTGCACTTCTGGTACGCAATGTCAGAAGAAGCCGCAGCAGCTCCTTCCGACCCTCCTGTAAGGGAGCGAGTCGAGTTGCCCAAGGCTCTGTGAGTGCATGGTTGGACAGAAATGTGTGTTAGACGAAGGTAATTAGCAGTGACCGAAAAGCAGAGTTGAAAGGAAAGCTTGTCAGCCCGCCTACAGCGTTTGAAGCAAGGGCGTGAAGCTGCAAAGGTTTCTGTCTCAGTGAGGTCTTCCCGCTTGTCCTCGTTTTTGAATCTTCTGCATTCCAGGCAGAAGCCCGAAGGGTCATGAAGCAAGTGAAGCAAGAACAGCGCCGTGTCCGTAAGGCGAGGAAGTTGCGTCAACCTGTAGGTTCTGTAATTGCTGTCAAGCTGAGGCAAAGCAGGCAGCGAAGCGTTTGTCGGAGGAAGATTTGCTGAGCCTTGTTGTAGAGAAGCGCAGCGGCTGAAGATCTTCTGGGATCTGCAAAGCTTTTGAAGTTCTCCTTGCGTCTCACGATGCACCTTGCCGTGAAAAAGATAAGGTTGCAGACTGCATTACGCCATGTTTATCTTGTATTATCCTACTTAAGGAGTGATGTTGAGGATGTGGCAGAAAGTCAAACCACGGTTCGTGCCAGTGGGGTTGGAAAGCAGGGATGTTAGTAGTAGAAGTGTTCTAGGGTCCCTGCATGAAGTCCAAGTATTGTAAGAACAGGGGGTGGAGCAGCGAAGCTAACGGTCACAAGCAGTGTGAAGATGTGTGAAGGCTTTCGTCGCGCACTTGAAGTCGCGAAGCAAAATCGAGGCAGCAGACGTGTTTTTGGAGCCCTGGCAAAGCGAAAGCATCCTTAGCGCGTGTGGAGTCGCAAAGCAAAGTCAAGGCAGCAGACGTGCTTTGGGTGAGACCGTGACCACAAAATCCAAACAGCAGACGTTCTTGTTTGGGAGTCTGGCTAACGGGTCAAAGCAGCAGAAACAGTGCTTTAGGATTAAAGAACCAAATCAAAGTAGCAGACGTTGTTTTGGGGTTGCGGGACATTTCTGTCCGAAAAGTGGCCGCCGTGACACCGTTCGCCGTGGATGGAGCACATTCTCTTGGTTTTGCGCGCAGGGGGCCTTTTTAGATTGCCAAAAATGCGGATCCAGAACAGAAAATCGTAACGTTGAATGTGCTGGAAGAAAGAAAATTCGAATCTTTTACAAGGTTTCCAACGTTACGATTTTCCTTTCCCGGTCCGGATTTTTGGCAATCTATTTTGGAATGTGTGTTTTCCTTAGGTTTTGGCAGATTCGTGCTTCAAAAGTGGCAACTGTCACACGGTTTCGCTGTGGACGGAGCAGATTCCTTGGGTTTTGGTACATTCGTGTCCGAAAAGTGGCAACTGTCACACGGTTCTGCTGTAGAGAAGCCATATTCCTTGGATTTTGGCACATTCCAGTCCGGAAATGGCCACCGTCACACGGTTTTGCTGTGGGCGGAGCATGTTCGCTTGTTTTTGGCACGGTGAAAACCACAATCCTCGTAACAGTTGTCATCTTGGCCGCTTGTTTCGCGGTATGTGCGTGGAGCAGGTATATTTCCCGGACTCCGTGTGACAGTTGTCCTTTTTTCAAGCTGTAGTCGTCTATGTGGCCATGACGACATATTGTCGACAATTGCGAAGGTTGTGGGCTCGCGTTGAGAGGGGGCAACAAGTACCAGCTGCCAACGTAACTAGCCAGCTGCGTCTCACTAGCCACAACCGAACTTGAGTTCAAAGTCCCAGTTACAGTGGCAAACCCGCCATGTCTTCTTCGCCCACGTCTGGGTCCTCCTCATCTTCAGATGAGGATGTACCCATGTGTGATGTTGAGGCACGTCGGTGTTCGCATGTGTAGCAGTTTTTAAAGATGTTCAACAACATATTTCGTCCTGAGGGCGAGTCCTCCTCCAATGCTGACGAGCCCGCAGATCCTAAAGCCCGTGCTCGCTGTGGACAGTTTGTTTGGCCTTGTCCCCGTCAGTACCTGGCAGATGCAGCTTCCCGCAAATCTCGCAATTGCTTGATTCCTGCGGATCTCAGCAACGAGGAAGCTGGTAAGATGTTCCTTCAGGCCCTTGCAAAATGCAACCAGCAATCGAATATCAGTCGATTGCATGTCTTTGACGAGCCCCACAAGAAGTATGACAAGGAGACGGGCCAACGAGCCCGACACAAACACTTCATCTTCAAATTTGTCAGGCCGTTTGCTCATGTAAGACTGGGTCATCTACTTGCGCAGGGTGGTGTGCATGGCCATTTCTCTTTCAACTTGGTCGGCTACCAAGCGTACCTCAAGTATTGTTTGGTGGCCAGTGCTCACAAGCTTGCAGCAGACTTAGACAAAGATCCATGGCATTGGCCTTCTCATGTGACCACACCACAGCTCATGCAACTTTGT
>CAJNDT010003018.1:0-26128 GCA_905221615.1 Symbiodinium sp. CCMP2592 | reverse complement strand
AAACAGTAGACGATGAGTGGTCAGAGGGTCGGCCTGGGTGCATCAGACGAAAGTGTGATACCAACGTTAGAGGGCGTCGATCAGTTTCCACTCCCCCGAAACACACTCTCTCAGTATCGAGTCGAAGTTCACAGGAGGGCCAAGAGTAGGGGAGATTCCATCCCGTATAAATACCCGAGTAACAGTCCAATGTACAATAGATACGGAAACTTACCTGCTCCGACCAAATACAAATCCTGTTATTATCGAGCACATTAACGTAGGGCGGTCGATCAGATTCATGAGAGACAATGTTAGACGTAAGAACGTCCATAATCGTAACCCAGTAACTCCAAAGGACGGCTCCACAATGCCGAAGTGGTATGATGCTTCGCATACGTCTAAGGCGAGTGAGTAGTCGGGAAGAAGCGACATATGAGAGGTCCGGAGGGAAAGCATTCAGCAAAACCTGGAGGCCCCAGCCCCATAAGCACTCCCTACTCAACTCATGCGGTGAAAGGATGTCCGGGCCTGGGCCTGGGTTGGTTCTCATTGGTCCAACTGCTGGGGCGCTTAGTTTGAGCATAAGTTCTATCGGCACGGGCAAGAGTTTGTGGGGGGGGGATGCATGCTCACCCTCAGACTCTGTGGCCTTTATCGAGCTGGCCAAAGGTGACATGCATGTCGGAGACAACAAATTGACTCGACACATACATGCACATGCGTAGTCATGCGAAGTTACTAATTAGTTGGCTCAGAGTTGCCACGGACACAATGTAGAGTTAATAGTGCTGACGGTTCCGCGGCCTATCACATGTGCCCCGTGGTCTGTGAGCCTATCGCAGGGTGAAAGGATATGGGGCTTACGGTTGTTCGGGTCTAAAGGTGTAGGAGCCCTCTTTTCCTCCCGCCCGTTCGGTTAGTTGGAATGCCGCTTCGGCTGAGGGGTGGCAGGCATCATGGCTATGCTGATTTCAGACTGCTGATTTCAGACGAAGCTGATTTCAGACGAAGCTGATTTCAGACGGCTGATTTCAGACTGCTGATTTCAGACTAAGCTCACGAGAAAGAAAAGGTTGCTCTCCCAGACAAAACCATATAAAACCGTGTCCTTAAACCCCACTATAAACTCATGCAGCAGTCGGCTCACCATTTTCCCCGCAACCCAGGAACGTGCTGAATCAGCGGCTCGCTGAGAAGGGCTTTGCTAGCCGAGTCTGTGATTAGGGACCTGTGGGGGGATTCACCACCCACCACTCAATGCTACCCATTACTAGCATAAAACGACACATGGACTGGTCCCCCACTCAAACTGGCCCGCCTCTGTCTGACCACCTGAACCTACTCTACTTAGGTCACCACTACAGCACCGTACAGTATAGCGGCAACGAGGGAAAGCTCCACTATTCGCCGTCGCTGACATGAGGCCTGGGGCACTTGCAGAATTCCGGCTCCCTAGATGCTGAGCCGAAGGCCACTGTGGCACATTGAATCAAGTCTTAGTCTTCCGAATCGTCCTTGGATGTGGGTGAAGGGACATATTCGAGATCCTTCAAAGTTTCCTCAATCTCAAAGGCGATCTTGTACCAGCAGCTCTGGCGGAGAAAGACATCCGAATGTTTCTGGAGGAACTCTTTGGCCTCAAAGAAGTGATCACCCATTTCTTTTTGGTCTGGGCACACAGGAGGAGCAAGCCTCCCCAGAGGAGTTGGAGGAAAAGGCCCACAATAATCCGGACGGAAATCGCATTGCATTTCACACATGTATTTCTGCAACAATCGGCATACATCTGCCATAGCTCTCAGCCAGAAAATTTGCTCAGAACCCTCGTTGGAATCCACAAAGGAGTCCAGAACAACTTGGAGGTTGTGGAAATACCAAAGCCACATCAACTTGTCTGTATCTGGGTAGGAAAGCTTCAAAGAGGTCTCCAGGCCAGCAGCGACTTGACGGATGTTCAACCACATGGCCCTCGGAATGAAAGGGCAAGTTTCAAGGCTAAGGAAGAACAAACAATACAACAGCTTGAGCAATGCGCGGCTGAAGCAATTCATCACAACGGCGAGAACAAAACAGACAATTCCATGCAAGATTTGCAGCACTGGTCGGTTTGAAGGTTGCAGGCCTTGGCATTGGGTTTAAACTCACGCTGTCATTCCGCACACTGACACCCGTGCTCATTTCATTCCTTTTGCTCAATGTCAAGCACATGTTAATATTATATTCCGACGAAGCAGCACCGGCGACAGCAAGATCGTGACTTCTGCCCACAACACAATCCACATTCTATCCGTGTCAAACTCAACAGGCTCGGTGTTTGCACGTACCCTAGTCGAGACCCTGTAGCGGCTAAAAGGCTAGAACAGCACCCTAAGCACCCCTGCCCGAGCCTGCCTGCTCTCAGCGCATGACTTGGTTACACTCACACTTTTCGGGCATTCTCCGGGTAAGGTTGCCTGGAGGCACTTCTCTGCACTAGGAAAAGGCACAAACCAAGAGGCAACTACTTCTACCTCGCCTTTTTCCCCGGATTGTGGCTGTTTTCAGCCCCCGTACTTTGTCAGGGTTTTGGGTTTGTGTGAAAACAGCCGCTTTGTGAGGTATCATGGCTATGCTGATTTCAGACTGCTGATTTCAGACGGCTGATTTCAGACAAGGCATCTTTGCTTGTGTCCCCATCCATTTCCTGATCCTTCAAGGACCGCTGAAAAAGTTTCTGCAAACCATCGTTCAATGTGTCGTCCACATAGGCTGGACCGTGCGCTTCGGCCAGCATCTCGCAAAACCTCTGCGCATCCTTGCGGGAGAACGCACAGTGGCTGGCCACTCAGGAGTGGCAGGCATCATGGCTATGCTGATTTCAGACTGCTGATTTCAGACGAAGCTGATTTCAGACTGCTGATTTCAGACTAAGCTCACGAGAAAAGGTTGCTGTCTGACAAGTTGAGTTCCCATAACTCTGATTTCAAACTTGAAAGTCAACAAGCTGACCTGCAACAAAACGTGAACCCTAAACCCCTAAACCGAAACCTGAAAGCCGAATCGTAAACCCATGAACCCCGGGCTAAATTCCGCGGCTTAAGGTCGCTATGGCTCTCGTACAGACGTTTAATTTCACCTTCAGCAGCACTTGACCAGACGATCACCCCTCACTGTACGTGGAAGAACCATGCCTGCCAGGGCAACTCTCAAGGATGTGTCGTGAGTCATGGGGCGAGAACATCTGGCCACATTATTTTTCTGCTTATGATGCCATTATTATTTTTATTGTTTTTTTTTTGGCCCTGGGCCCTGCTACTCTGTTACTCTCATACTCTTAGACTACTATTACTCTATGACTCTATTACTCTATTACCCTATGACTCTATTAGTCTCTTAGTCTAAAAGCTCTCTTACTCTACTACTCTATTACTCTAGTACTCTATTAGAGTATTCCTCTCTAAAAGAGTAATAGAGTAAAAGAGTAGTAGAGTAATAGAGTAACAAAGTAATAGAGTAGTAGAGTACTAGAGTAGTAGAGTAATAGAGTAAAGAGTAATAGAGTGATAGAGTAATAGAGTAAGAGTATCAGAGTAATAGAGTAATAGACTAATGAGTAATAGAGTCTTAGAGTAATAGAGTCTTAGAGTAATAGAGTAACAGGGCCGATGGCCAAAAAAACAAAAGAAAAAATATTAGCAGTAGCAATAGCAGTACTAGTACTACGAGTAGTAGTAGTATTGCATTGCGGACGTCACACAATCCGTGTGCTCGACGAGGGAGGACAGTCTATATAGACTGGCCGCTCAGTGGCAGCTTCATCGTTTTAATGAATCCTTTCTTGAAGACCTACCAAAGATCTACCGACCGCAGTTCTAGTCCATGACGTTCAGGTCAAAACTTGGCTCAGCGTGTCCGAACAATGGATAGTAAGAGAAGCGGGCCAGCCCTCCAGAGTCATTCGATGAAGATCCGGTCGTGATCATGCTCGTTGCTGACTCTGTGTTCCCAGTGAGGTCCAGGAAATTGGCCTGTGCCCCTCCATCCCCGACCACAGTCTCTGCAGCATCGTCATCCTCTTCCGAATCACTCGCGTGCACAAGCACTGGATCAGCTGTCGCCATGGGACCCACCGTATTCCATGCATGAAGATCTGTCCCAGCCGCATTCGCAGTAGCCTTCGCAGTAGCCATGGGACCCACCGTATTCCATGCATGAAGATCTGTCCCAGCCGCATCCGCAGTAGCCTTCGCAGTAGCCATGGGACCCACCGTATTCCATGCATGAAGATCTGTCCCAGCCGCATCCGCAGTAGCCTTCGCAGTAGCCATGGGACCCACCGTATTCCATGCATGAAGATCTGTCCCAGCCGCATCCGCAGTAGCCTTCGCAGTAGCCATGGGACCCACCGTATTCCATGCATGAAGATCTGTCCCAGCCGCATCCGCAGAAGCCTTCGCAGTAGCCATGGGACCCACCGTATTCCATGCATGAAGATCTGTCCCAGCCGCATCCGCAGTAGCCTTCGCAGTAGCCATGGGACCCACCGTATTCCATGCATGAAGATCTGTCCCAGCCGCATTCGCAGTAGCCTTCGCAGTAGCCATGGGGCCCACCGTATTCCATGCATGAAGATCTGTCCCAGCTAGAGCCATGCTGTCAGGCGAGACCAATTGTTCGGGCGGTCACGCTATGTCAAGGTCTGACATGTTCGGCAGTCCTAGAAAAGCTGGCACAGACGGTAGAGAAAATGAAGGCACAGCGAAAGAGAGTAAGATAGAGTAATAGAGTAATAAATAGAGTTAATGGAGTAGTAGAGTAATAGAGCATTAGAGTAATAGAGTAATCGAGTAGTAAAGCAATAGAGTAATAGAATAATAGAGTAATACTCTCTCTCTCTCTCTCTCTCTCTCTCTCTCTCTCTGTCTATCCGTTCCTCAAGCATGCACCCTCTTTCTTTACTGGACCTGCGCCGCTGGCATGTCCTGCGCGACAGCCACCAGATCTTACTTTCACGAGCACCGGCGTCTCCATTCGAGTCGCACAGCACCGCGCACCGCGGGCATCTAGTTCAAAGTGCGAACCCGCTCCTACTTGCACGTGCGCCGGCTCTTGGATTCGAGTCGCACAACACTGCGCGCTTGCAAATTCTCGATCTGGCAATTCTCACAAATGCCACCACGGGTTGCTTTCAGCAAAATGTGACTGCACCAATGGCACCTAGCGCACCCTTCCCACCAGCTTCCGGCTATCTCACGCTGCGTGCGGTACACATCCACGAAATAACAGTCGCCCTCTCGTTCGGAGGTCTCCAGAAGCTCACTGACAGCAAGTAACCACTCCGCAACCGCCGAGGAAAGCAGCCCCCGCGGATCCCGATGGCTATACATTTCTCCAAGGATGCAGCCGGCCTCCGCCGGTGCCACATGAAGAAACCACCACGGCTGCAAATCCGTGCCGCTGAAATGAAACACCTTCACATCTTGCAAGGGAACGGCACCCCAGGGATGGTTCGCCGTCACCTCGCTGACGACTCCAGTGTCCGAGTCATAGGCGACAGAGCAACCGACTTCGAAATTCCATTCGAAGCCCAGCAGGTTCCACCTCGCATAGTGCTCCGCCAACAGATATTGCTCGGGCAACGCAGATTTCCACGTGGTGCCCGCAGCTCTAGACAAAACATCATGCACTTCCATTCTACGATGCTCTTCATCTTGATGCGGATCCAAACGAAGAATACCCGCATTGAAGCAGGCCCCCTCTGTTTTCGGATAACTATATCCATTAGCATAGTTGCGGTACATTTGTTCGAGTCTCCCATGATACAAGCCAGCAGGCGCCGGAACTTCAAAAAGAGGAGAAAGATCACAGCGCGGTAGTAGATCCAAGTCCAGCAGCAGCACCCGATGGATCGGCAGAGCCAAGACCCACAGTTTCGTGAAAACACAAGTATGCCTGATGGCGCAAGTGGCCATCTCCTGCCAACACAGCGGAACTTCGCACAACGTCCAATACCGTCGCAAAGACGAGTACCAGCAGTGCTTGGTCTCGCTCACCAGCAAGACTCGCTCAACCTGCGGAGACAAGGTTTTCAAGCGAAAGCCCAGCAGCATCGCATAGAGAAAGAATTCCGTCTGAGTGCCGAAGAGCACGGCAACGAAACCATGGCTAAGATCCCGCCTTTGAAGGCCCTCCATGCTACAGACTCCTTGAAGATCAAAGCCTGATCGAAGTGCCCAGCATGCTCGGTGCTCTTGCAACTACCAAGGACCTGAGACAATCATCAGTACATTTCACGCCATCGTGAGCAGAATCCAAGATGCATCTGTCACAAAGCACTTAAGGTGATGTCTGCCGATGTGGTTGGCTCATGCAAAAGGTTTTGCTGCGAGTGTCTGGGGCAAGCCTTGTAGTGTGTGTGGAGTACTAGAGTTGAAAACAAATATGGGTGTTCGCGAAGCGAGGAAATTTTTTTGATTTTTTATGCAAAATTCATGCAAATGCTTTTGGTGCGAGTGTCTGGAGCCAGCCTTGTAGTGTGTGCGGAGTACTAGAGTTGAAAACGAATATGGATGTTCGCGAAGCGAGAAATTTTTTTGATTTTTTATGCAAAATTCATGCAAATGCTTTTGGTGCGAGTGTCTGGAGCCAGCCTTGTAGTGTGTGTGGAGTACTAGAGTTGAAAACAAATATGGATGTTCGCGAAGCGAGGAAATTTTTTTGTTTTTTTATGCAAAATTCATGCAAATGCATTTGGTGCGAGTGTCTGGAGCCAGCCTTGTAGTGTGTGTGGAGTACTAGAGTTGAAAACAAATATGGATGTTCGCGAAGCGAGGAAATTTTTTTGTTTTTTTATGCAAAATTCATGCAAATGCTTTTGGTGCGAGTGTCTGGAGCAAGCCTTGTAGTGTGTGTGGAGTACTAGAGTTGAAAACAAATATGGATGTTCGCGAAGCGAGGAAATTTTTTTGTTTTTTTATGCAAAATTCATGCAAATGTTTTTGGTGCGAGTGTCTGGAGCAAGCCTTGTAGTGTGTGTGGAGTACTAGAGTTGAAAACGAATATGGATGTTCGCGAAGCGAGGAAATTTTTTTGTTTTTTTATGCAAAATTCATGCAAATGCTTTTGGTGCGAGTGTCTGGAGCAAGCCTTGTAGTGTGTGTGGAGTACTAGAGTTGAAAACAAATATGGATGTTCGCGAAGCGAGGAAATTTTTTTGTTTTTTTATGCAAAATTCATGCAAATGCTTTTGGTGCGAGTGTCTGGAGCAAGCCTTGTAGTGTGTGTGGAGTACTAGAGTTGAAAACAAATATGGATGTTCGCGAAGCGAGGAAATTTTTTTGTTTTTTTTATGCAAAATTCATGCAAATGCTTTTGGTGCGAGTGTCTGGAGCAAGCCTTGTAGTGTGTGTGGAGTACTAGAGTTGAAAACAAATATGGATGTTCGCGAAGCGAAGAAAATTTTTTTGTTTTTTTATGCAAAATTCATGCAAATGCTTTTGGTGCGAGTGTCTGGAGCAAGCCTTGTAGTGTGTGTGGAGTACTAGAGTTGAAAACAAATATGGATGTTCGCGAAGCGAGGAAATTTTTTTGTTTTTTTATGCAAAATTCATGCAAATGCTTTTGGTGCGAGTGTCTGGAGCAAGCCTTGTAGTCTTCCCTGTTCTACGTAAGACTGCTGCATGTTTTTAAATTATTCTAAATTCTTCTAGATTCTTCGGAATTCTTCAATTTTATTCCAAAATCTTCCGATTTTTGCCTGTCTGTCAAGACATGCCTGGTTCCCAACACCATTTTTTTTCATTTGTACACACACACGGTATGCCCCATTTCTTTCTGTTTCTACCCTTTTCTACCCTTTTCTACCTTTTTCTACCTTTTTTTACCTTTTTCTACCTTTTTCTACCTTTTTCTACCTTTTTCTACCTTTTTCTACCTTTTTCTACCTTTTTCTACCTTTTTCTACCTTTTTCTACCCTTTTCTACCTTTTTCTACCTTTTTCTACCTTTTTCTACCTTTGAGGTTTGCGTTTTTTCCTCTTTTTTTACCCTTTCTACCGGCATGTTTGGGGGAAGGAAATGCTGCCCGATTTTCAGCGAGACAGTCCGGCCTCACATCAGAACCTGCGGCCAAAACCAGGCTCGAGGCACAGGAGCAGCACGAAGACCCAACCTGTGTCGCTGCATGCACTGTGTAACAGAATTTTGGCTGGGCCAGGAAAACCTGGAGCATGGAGTTTAAGGCTAAGTTCTGGGCCTACTGCTGCCTTAAGGCTGAGTCCTGGATCCTGGAGAGCTTAAGGCTGAGTCCGGGCCTACTGCTGCCTTAACTGCGGCGATTGCTGCCAACCGAGGCCGAAGCTATTATAACCGGTTATAGCCGGATTACGTCTAGGGCCACTGGAGCTTAGCTTAAGGGGGTGTGGGCCTACTGCTGCCTTAAGGCCGACCGCTGGATCCTGGAGAGCTAACTTAAGTTCTGGGCCTACTGCTGCCTTGAGGCTGAGTCCTGGATCCTGGAAAGCTTAAGGCTGAGTCCGGGCCGACTGCTGCCTTAACTGCGGCGATTGCTGCCAACCGAGGCCGAAGCTATTATAACCGGTTATAGCCGGATTACGTCTAGGGCCACTGGAGCTTAGCTTAAGGGGGTGTGGGCCTACTGCTGCCTTAAGGCCGACCGCTGGATCCTGGAAAGCTTAAGTGTAACAAAGTAGGGTAGGGCCTCAGACATCATCAGCTGCTCTTCTTGGCCCGTTTGGCTTTGTCAAAGATGTCGCCGACTGCTGTAGACGTCGGTTCCTGCATGGCTTAGGGGTTTCCTCTAACAGTAACTCTTTATAGGGTTCTGGTGGCGGATTGAACACTTATTCTGGGGAAGGACTATACACTTAATTCTGAGTCCGGCATCATGGCTATGCTGATTTCAGACTGCTGATTTCAGACTGCTGATTTCAGACGAAGCTGATTTCAGACGGCTGATTTCAGACTGCTGATTTCAGACTAAGGTGACGAGAAAGAAAAGGTTGCTGTCTGACAAGTTGAGTTCCCATAACGCTGATTTCAGACTTGAAAGTCAACAAGCTGAGGGATTGAACTAATAGACATGGACATGAGCACCGCATAGGACTGCCACAAGCACATCGGAAGCTTTTCAACATACTACACGCGACTTTTGTGTCCTCGCATTCCCACTTCATTTGAAGCGCTTGCTCCAAACTAGTAAACTCACGCGTGGACAGCGTCAACGGCACCAAATCTCTTGTGATCGATCACACATGAGGAAACTCCAAAGCATGGAAGCATGTCCAACACGTCTTGTAAACATGATGACGGGGTCAGCCAGCTTGAAGCGCCAACAAGCCCATGACCACTGCAACTAATTCCAATACGACGAAGCAAAGAGCTCTTCGATCACTGCATGGCACCAAATTGAGAAGGACGACCCATCTCCCGTCCGTTGCGCCAGCCTGCGTTAAGATCAGCGCAAACCATGGGAGAGACTGTTTCACCCAGCTTCACCGGGTGAAACTGGGTGAAACAGAGAGAGAGGTGTGCGGCTTCGGCGCGGCCCGGCCAACCGGGTGGCCACCCGCCCGTACCCGGGAGCGGCCCCGTCCCGTAAGGGGGCCCGGCTCCGGGGCATTGGCGGATGGCGACCCGGTTTGCGGGGCACCGCCGCAGCCGCACACCTCTCTCATTTTTCCTTCCATGGTTTGCGCTGATCTTAACAGGTAAAGGTAATTCTTCTGATCTTTCTGGACCTGCTTCTCGTGCGTATCGGTAACCGACAAGCACGAGAACCAGGCCCAGAAAGATCAGAAGAATGTACCTTTACCCGTTGCCAAGAACATCCGTAAGCGGCTCTTCAAATGACCTCGCTCGAGCTGGCTGCGTCTCCCCGGCAGACCTGCTCCACTGTCGTTTCTAGCAAAAGCCGGCCACGGGCCACAGGGTTCATTGCAACCTCTTCGACACAATCTCCCCGGTACAGAAGGAGCTCCAACAGAGTCCGTAGCAGCCAGCTTGAAGCACCAACAAGCCCATGACCAGGTAATATCCCTTTGACAGACAATAGAGTTAACCGCAATGGTCAAGGCAGCTACGAACGTCGTAACCCTTGAACATTGCGGTTATACTATCCGCTCAGCTTCGGGATTAGGGTTTAGGGGAGCGACGGCGTGGTGATCTTTCGGCGGCGAAAGATCACCACTCTGTCGCTCCCCGCTCCCCAAACTCCAACACAGAATGGTCGCCTTTTGGGCTGGGGCTCTAAAGCTCCAAACCTCCACTCCCGAAAACTCCAACCACAATTGTCACCCTTGCAATTAGCGCTCAGCAGCAGACAGAGACCACAACACAGAGCTCGTCACGCTTCTTGCTCTTCTTGAGATGTTGTGTAAGGGGAGTGCAGGCCTGCGCTCCCAAAACTCCAACCACAATTGTCGCCCTTGCAATTACTGCTCAGCAGCAGACAGAGACCGCAACACGGAGCAGACAGAAACAAACTCTGCATTCCAGTCTTCCCCAATCCTATAAACCCTAAACCCCAAAGTCAGCTCCATGCGATCGCCAACCGAGGCCTACCCTATGACACATACAGCAGGCCTCGATTGGCGATCGCACATGACATGCCTGACACAGGTCGCCCTCGCTGTGACGTGCTGCAGCGCCACCTTGCCAGCTGCAGCTGAGGCCGGGTGATAGCTACTGCAAATCAAGAGCGACAGCGAGGCAAGGCTAGACCTGGCTGTCGCTCTTGATTCGCACTAGGATCAGTGCTCCATTGGGCGAACGAGAGGATTTGAGACATGGTAATACCATGTCTCAGATGCTCTCGTTCTTCACCAGAGCAGGTGTACTTGTCCTCTTAATCCTAGAGCAGCTCAAAGGGGAAATTCCAGTCAGGGCTCTAGGCCTCTGGGATTCAGGGACTCGGTCATTCAGGTACTCGGATTCGTTTCTGAGCTGCAGCACAGCGGGTAGTCCAGTTCTCGTAATCCTAATGTAATGCAACTCAAGAGCAGCAGCGAGACCTCGCAGGCATCACTGCTGTTCTTGAGTTGCACCACATCAGCTGCAGTTGTTTTCTCGGCCATGATTCTGCAGTCTGCGACTCTGTGTAACTGTAGTCTTGAGCCAGTCGTGAGAGCACACATGCAGACATGTTTGCATCAACCCTACACTCTGCCACTTAGACTTAAATTCCCTCGCGCCTGCTTTTTCTTTGCCTGGCGAAGCTCTTTCCGACACAAACCAGAAAAACATGCAGTACACAGAACACACAAACCCCAAGCCCTAAACCCTGAAGCCTACCAACTTCCGAAAACTTTAACATGCCCGAGCCGAAACCTTGAACCTCAAAAGGTTTGAAACTCGACTCCTCCTTGGCTTCCTCCTCCTCTCGGCGGTGGGCTTCCTCTTCGGCCTTCCACATTGGGTTTGGGCTTTAAGGTTTGGGGGTTGGGGGTTGAGAGCCCTAGAACCCAAACCGATAAGCCCCTACTTCCTAACAAACTTTAGGGTTTGGGGGTCAGGGTTGAGAGCCCTAAAACCCAAACCGAAAAGCCCCTACTTCCTAACAAACCCCTAAACCAGGGAAGGTTTCAAGATCGCCTTCTTCTTCTTGGCGGCTTCCTCCTCTTGGCGAAGGGTTTCCTCTTCGGCCTTCCAGATTGGGTTTGGGGTTCAGGGTTTGGGGGTCAGGGTTGAGAGCCCTAAAACCCAAACCGAAAAGCCTCTACTTCCCAAGAAACCCCTAAACCAGGGAAGGTTTCAAGATCGCCTTCTTCTTCTTGGCGGCTTCCTCCTCTTGGCGAAGGGTTTCCTCTTCGGCCTTCCAGATTGGGTTTGGGGTTCAGGGTTTGGGGGTCAGGGTTGAGAGCCCTAAAACCCAAACCGAAAAGCCTCTACTTCCCAAGAAACCCCTAAACCAGGGAAGGTTTCAAGATCGCCTTCTTCTTCTTGGCGGCTTCCTCCTCTTGGCGAAGGGTTTCCTCTTCGGCCTTCCAGATTGGGTTTGGGGTTCAGGGTTTGGGGGTCAGGGTTGAGAGCCCTAAAACCCAAACCGAAAAGCCTCTACTTCCTAAGAAACTCCTAAAGATCGCCTCCTTCTTCTTGGCTTCCTCCTCTGCGCGGTGGGCTTCCTCTTCGGCCTTCCAGATTGGTTTTTTTTTTACGTCCGAAATGCCTGTTACGACGGAGGGGCTGGTTCGGCCAGGGCATCTCCACAAGAACCGAGCAACAAATCCACCCTTACATCAATGGGTACCAACCCCAGATTGCCAAGCCCAGCCCTCAAGGCCAGCAAAATCAGCCTAAGAGGACCAGACCGCCTGCACAGGCACCACCAGATTGGGTTTGGGGTTCAGGGTTTGGGGGTCAGGGTTGAGAGCCCTAAAACCCAAACCGAAAAGCCTCTACTTCCTAAGAAACCCCTAAACCAGGGAAGGTTTCAAGATCGCCTTCTTCTTCTTGGCGGCTTCCTCCTCTTGGCGAAGGGCTTCCTCTTTTGCCTTCCAGATTGGGTTTGGGGTTCAGGGTTTGGGGGTCAGGGTTGAGAGCCCTAAAACCCAAACCGAAAAGCCTCTACTTCCTAAGAAACCCCTAAACCAGGGAAGGTTTCAAGATCGCCTTCTTCTTCTTGGCGGCTTCCTCCTCTTGGCGAAGGGCTTCCTCTTTTGCCTTCCAGATTGGGTTTGGGGTTCAGGGTTTGGGGGTCAGGGTTGAGAGCCCTAAAACCCAAACCGAATGTGACTGCTTTTTTATGCCCAGTGAACGAGCATCTGCGTCGAATCATCTCGGCTCCTGGGCGAGATCGAAAGTTCTGATTTGTCGCAAGCCAGTTATGGCGAGGTGACGGCGTGAGTCTGTTCAACCCACTCAGGCTAGATTTTAAGCGTTCTGCTAGACCTGGCTCAAAATACTGTGTGGTTGCAGATTTCAGTATGTAAAGGTGCCGCTATATGGGTTATAAGCTACAGCATCCAATGTAAGGTCCCATGTGGAGCTGGGTTCCGGGTTTAAGTTTTGGACTGAACTTGAGCCCCAGGCACTGGGTCTCGCCTAGGTCAAGCTAGCAGCACCGCCGGACCTGGGCAGCCAGACCGAATGCCCAGACCAGCGATGGAGCAAAATCCAAATCCACTGACCACCCCCAATTGTCAGGTTAGGGTATTAGAAAGTAAAATTAACAAGTCAATTCAAGGCTCAGGCTTGCATGTGACGGCGGTCACTTAAGGCTTCAGGGTCGGTCGGGAACTGAACAGATCAGGGTTCAGGATCAGGTTACAGGTTTAAGAAATACCAACATTCTTGTCAACATCAGACTTGAGAATCCTGGTTTAGTTTTCTCAGGGTTGACTAGAGCAAGTTTAGGCAGTGGAGGCATTTTGGATGTGCTTGTGTTTTTGGAAAGGGAATTCTCAGTCACGTTCTTAATTTATGGGTGGGGTTTGGGAGGGACGAAGAATGCTTGATAACTGATAATGAAGACTCCACAAGGAAGTAAGCTATCTATCAATGCTGAAAACGGGCTGCAGTCGGTAGTAGCCGTCTCAGTATCTAAATGTCCAACATCAGTAATTACTTCCCTACTTCAGATGGAACTAGCGAGAGAATTCGGGCTTGAAATCTCTGTTATCATGAAACATAATGGAGTTTAAGGCTTTTTCAGTGACTTACTTCTGAATTTTAACTTCGAGTCATACAGGGGACTTGGAGCGAAGGTAGTTGTTTTGTAATGATATGAACTATTTCAACCGAGCTGGGGGAGAGTACCGATTACTCAGTCAGGAGCTTCATTCATGCAGTGAGTCTGGTCTGAGATCCCGGCTATGTCTCGGCTAGGGGTCTCGAGGGCTTGGCTTCAATGATGAGGGATTGACGATCGGAGTCGAGATGTGACTTGGATGACGAGTGACAAGCAGGCAAAGAGTAACAGCAGCAGCCTAGGGGCCTTAGGGAAACCCACTGACTTAGATTCCACGGCGGGTTAGGGAACTAACTAAACCGACCACCGACCAGCTCAGTGTCTGGCAGCTGCACTGCCGACCTGGGCCGGAAGAAAATGGAATGGCGAAGGTGCGAAGGCACCCGAAATCGGCAGAACTAGTCGGGTGCAGTGATTCTGCAGCAAGGCATATGAAGCAACGGAAGCAAGTATGAGGGAAAGAGAAAGACCAGAGCTTGTCCAGGTCGAAGCCGCCGTAGTGCCAGAAGCTGCTTTCCCGATGGCTCAGAGCCGGTCGTTTCTCACTGTGACCCATGTCACCAGTGTGAACTTCTGGCTTCATGAGCATAGTAAGGTTGGCAATGAGTTTGCATACAGGAAGCCTGAAGGTGGCCTGCCTCTGTTGGTCTGTGACACGAGGACTCCAGGACTGTCTCAGGCCTGGGAAGAGCCATGTTAAGTCACGCGGCTCATGATCAGCAGCCGTGACTGAGCCAGGGCGAACTCCTCTTCAACGTCTAGGGCCCTAGGGTTCAGGGTTTAGGGTCCTGAAACTGAAGACTGGTCCAAATTAGAGGCCTCATTTAACTTACAAGAGATAGTCTTAGTCTCAGTCCTTTCTGAAAGCTGGATTTCTGCCGGGGCTTGCTTGCTCTCTCTGTTTGTTGGGATTCCAGCAGGAGGCCTCAATAGATTCACTTATAAGTCGTTGTGCCACATGAACACATCCCTTTGTACCCTCTGACAGGTTCCTGACCCAATGAGTCCCAATCACTGAATCACAATCAATCAATCCGAGACCCCTGAAACAGATGGATGTCCCTGCTCCGGCTCTGTGGGTCTGGCCATCCCACTGTCTGTCCCAGCCATCGTGCCGGTGGCAGACTAAGACCCGGTCCTCTGGAGTTACAGATGCCGGGGATATGAAAGCTCATTCCGTATTTACTCATACCAGCATTAATTAGCACTAGCAGCAGTAGGAGAATTACTTGTAGTCCTGGTAGTACTAGCGCCACAAGTATCAGTAGCAGTAGTAGTAGAGTAGCACTGCTATTCCCAGCACTAAGTCCTACCTGCACTAGGAATAGAATTGCAGTGGTAGTCGCAAAAGTAGTATGAGTAGCAGCAGGTTTGGTTTAGTAAGTACTAGTAAAGGTAGTAGTAGCATGAGCAGTTGTGAAAACCGGTCGTATTCCGTGTACTTGACACTGCTGTGTTCCTATGCCTATCACTGTACAACAACAGCTAACTTACAGTATAGTATTCAATGGCACCATGGCTCAGACCCTGCCAGTGCTCAGCATTACTGTAAAAACCCCGACACCGACGAGCGACATAGCCAAGCCAGGCTTAAGGATTGAATGCAAACGTCGGAATTTGCAGTTCTGGGCTTTTGTAGTTTAGGGGTTTATAACTTGGCGATTCCTGGAATGCAAACCTTGTTGGAATTTTAGGGGTTTATAACTTGGCGATTCCTGGAATGCAAACCTTGTTGGAATAGTTAGTCGGATACGGACATGTAACGAAAACTTATCCCTACCTCACAGCTGTGCAAGGCCCTTGCTTCGGAAAGAATGGCAGATCTCTCAAACATCATGTCGGCCACTTACCATTCTCGCAGGCGAAAATCCTTCGAGTCTGACGTAGTGACACAGTCACACACAAGATCCTTTTCCGTCCCCGACACGGAAGAATGGAGTGCAGGGACTGGCTTGCCAGACCGGCCCATGCTAAGAGGCTGATTTCAGACTGCTGATTTCAGACGAAGCTGATTTCAGACTGCTGATTTCAGACGAAGCTGATTTCAGACAAGATCCTTTTCCGTCCCCGACACGGAAGAATGGAGTGCAGGGACTGGCTTGCCAGACCGGCACATGCTAAGAGGCTGAGTCACCCAGGAAAGGGATTCGCAGCAGCTCAGAGGTTTCGCAATAAGACAGGTGTCAAAGTTATTGCTCTCCAGCATTTCCCCAAAACTCTTAAGGATATGTCATGCTCCACAGACATATGTTCTCTCGCAGACGCTTGGCATTGACCACGGCAACGGCATTCTGCGAAGTTGTCGTCACCAAAGCAAACCATTCCGCCCGCTTGGTGTCCTCATCTGCTATGCCACTGAGCGCCATAGCAAACGACAGGAGGCTGTAGGCACAACACTTTGGCAGAGGAACCTGCCTCGTCTTGTAGCGGTCAATGACCGCAAACGCTCGGGACAAGAATTCGTAAGCCGCCACTCTCCCATACAGTGCTTTCAGAGGACTCAGTAGTGTCTCGACCTTGTCGCTGAAGTCTTCGTACTCGTCCTGCAGGTCCTGGTCGCCCGAAGGCGAGGGCACAGGCGCAAAGGAAGGCGTGGGCATTGGCATCATCTCCTGGCTTGCTTTTGACTCAAGCGAAGCCGAGGGCGAAGGCGCTGAAGATGGCAGGGGCAAGGACGAGGGCGAGGGCACGCCGCTACCAGCATCAGACACGGCAGCAGTTGAAGCTGCCTGCTTCATCTCAGAAGCAGGACCACGAGCACCGGCAGCCTCACGTTTAGCATCTGAAGAAGCTCGCCGCTTGTTGTGTCGGCCACGCCTGCTGGATCTGCAGCCCATGCAAACATTTTCAGGTGGTCTGCGAGATGTGTATTCACCGCACCGGTTTTTGCAGAGCCAGGGCATGGCAAGCAAGAGTAGAGTAGCGGTGTTATTAAATGTGCTATTGGTAGTACTATTATTGACCAGTGTTAGAACCAGAAACTCACTTTTTGGGTATAGTCTATACCGACTTGATACACTTCCTGTATCAGAGTAGAGTCATTCAATCTTTGGTACAGAATTACAGAACCTATACTGGCTTAATCGAGTTTGTGTACTAGATTGATAGACTTCCTGGATCAAAGTTGAGTTCATCAGGTAAGAAAGAGTGAGTTACAGGAGCTACAGCACCTCAAGAACCAAGCGTTGAGCTTCTCTCGGAGTACACTATTCCACACACCAGTAGCTCCGCGAGCTACGTTTGCACCTTTCTCTAGGTAGTTGATATGCACTGCGAATGCTTGGAATCCAAGAAAAACAAGGGTGCGAATTGTAATTTCCCATAGGATATGTATTTCCCAACGACGTGCGAGTTGTCATTTCCCATAGGATTTGTGGGCTTGGAATCCAAGAAAAACAAGGGTGCGAATTGTAATTTCCCATAGGATATGTATTTCCAAACAACGTGCGAGTTGTCATTTCCCATAGGATTTGTGGGCTTGGAATCCAAGAAAAACACAGGTGCGAATTGTAATTTCCCATGTACCCCTGCAGCAAGCCTGATCGCAGACGAATGCAAGCAGATTTTTAGTCTGGCACACGGTGGCACACGATGGAAGCTTGTTTCTCCAGCTGCACTCACTCAGCTCGGTGTTCATTGCCTCTGCGTCATCGAGGACCTCCACGGTACAGAAGCAATGGCACGCTTTCGGGACCAGGCCACTCATCTGAATCCGCTGCATATACGGCCACCGTCCAACGAGTGTAGCCCAGGTGGCGAGCGAACGTGGCCACTAATGCACGAGCAAAAGCACGTGCCTTCTTGAAGCGACGGAATGGTATAGCGAAATTACGGGGGTGCAGAATATCGGTGTCGAAGCGTGCCAGAATCACAAGGAACCGAGTCATGGCTTGACGGCTTGCTCTGCCTGTCCTAATACGCAGCACACATGCAGCGGCATACAAGAATAAAGACGGCATGTATGCATGTTACATGTTGCATTGCATTGCATGGCCCAAACATGGCTGACATGCTGACATGTGACATAACATTGCTCGTGTGCTCGCCCTGTGTTTGTTCACGAAGGGACCGGGAAAGGGACCCTACATGGACGGACCATGGATTATGGAGCAGTGAGCAGCACCGGCAGCGGCACCGCATCGCCCCGGAACACAGAGCTGAAGCGGCGAACGAAAAAGTCAAGCTTGCAAGCCAGCTCATACCGTGACTCATGCCGGACTCATGCCGTATACAACAATGTATTAATGTATTAGGCAACCGGCAGCCGCGACCAATATCGAACAACGACAATGAACGACTGGTTGCAGAGCACTCGTTTTATCCTTTGACGACGGTCCGGACATGCCTACAAAATCCACAGCCACAGCAGCCACAACCTCACCGGAGAGCTCGGCCGGCTTTGCGTTGTATGCCATAGCGGACATCGCGGATGGTCTTCCACACGTCAGGCGTTGATGTCGTGTCTGTAGAGGGTCTCGAGTGCCGTCCCGCCCCATCGTTCGTTGAGGAAGTGGGCTTGGAATCCAAGAAAAACAAGGGTGCGAATTGTAATTTCCCATAGGATATGTATTTCCAAACAACGTGCGAGTTGTCATTTCCCATAGGATTTGTGGGCTTGGAATCCAAGAAAAACACAGGTGCGAATTGTAATTTCCCATAGGATTTGTGCTTGGAATCCAAGAAAAACAAGGGTGCGAATTGTAATTTCCCATAGGATATGTATTTCCAAACCACGTGCGAGTTGTCATTTCCCATAGGATTTGTGGGCTTGGAATCCAAGAAAAACAAGGGTGCGAATTGTAATTTCCCATAGGATATGTATTTCCAAACAAGGTGCGAGTTGTCATTTCCCATAGGATTTGTGGGCTTGGAATCCAAGAAAAACACAGGTGCGAATTGTAATTTCCCATAGGATTTGTGCTTGGAATCCAAGAAAAACAAGGGTGCGAATTGTAATTTCCCATAGGATATGTATTTCCCAACGACGTGCGAGTTGTCATTTCCCATAGGATTTGTGGGCTTGGAATCCAAGAAAAACAAGGGTGCGAATTGTAATTTCCCATAGGATATGTATTTCCAAACAACGTGCGAGTTGTCATTTCCCATAGGATTTGTGGGCTTGGAATCCAAGAAAAACACAGGTGCGAATTGTAATTTCCCATAGGATTTGTGCTTGGAATCCAAGAAAAACAAGGGTGCGAATTGTAATTTCCCATAGGATATGTATTTCCCAACGACGTGCGAGTTGTCATTTCCCATAGGATTTGTGGGCTTGGAATCCAAGAAAAACAAGGGTGCGAATTGTAATTTCCCATAGGATATGTATTTCCAAACAACGTGCGAGTTGTCATTTCCCATAGGATTTGTGGGCTTGGAATCCAAGAAAAACACAGGTGCGAATTGTAATTTCCCATAGGATTTGTGCTTGGAATCCAAGAAAAACAAGGGGCGAATTGTAATTTCCCATAGGATATGTATTTCCCAACGACGTGCGAGTTGTCATTTCCATAGGATTTGTGGGCTTGGAATCCAAGAAAAACAAGGGTGCGAATTGTAATTTCCCATAGGATATGTATTTCCAAACAACGTGCGAGTTGTCATTTCCCATAGGATTGTGGGCTTGGAATCCAAGAAAAACACAGGTGCGAATTGTAATTTCCCATAGGATTTGTGCTTGGAATCCAAGAAAAACAAGGGTGCGAATTGTAATTTCCCATAGGATATGTATTTCCCAACGACGTGCGAGTTGTCATTTCCCATAGGATTTGTGGGCTTGGAATCCAAGAAAAACAAGGGTGCGAATTGTAATTTCCCATAGGATATGTATTTCCAAACAACGTGCGAGTTGTCATTTCCCATAGGATTTGTGGGCTTGGAATCCAAGAAAAACACAGGTGCGAATTGTAATTTCCCATAGGATTTGTGCTTGGAATCCAAGAAAAACAAGGGTGCGAATTGTAATTTCCCATAGGATATGTATTTCCCAACGACGTGCGAGTTGTCATTTCCCATAGGATTTGTGGGCTTGGAATCCAAGAAAAACAAGGGTGCGAATTGTAATTTCCCATAGGATATGTATTTCCAAACAACGTGCGAGTTGTCATTTCCCATAGGATTTGTGGGCTTGGAATCCAAGAAAAACACAGGTGCGAATTGTAATTTCCCATAGGATTTGTGCTTGGAATCCAAGAAAAACAAGGGTGCGAATTGTAATTTCCCATAGGATATGTATTTCCCAACGACGTGCGAGTTGTCATTTCCATAGGATTTGTGGGCTTGGAATCCAAGAAAAACAAGGGTGCGAATTGTAATTTCCCATAGGATATGTATTTCCAAACAACGTGCGAGTTGTCATTTCCCATAGGATTTCCCATAGGATTTGTGCTTGGAATCCAAGAAAAACAAGGGTGCGAATTGTAATTTCCCATAGGATATGTATTTCCCAACGACGTGCGAGTTGTCATTTCCCATAGGATTTGTGGGCTTGGAATCCAAGAAAAACAAGGGTGCGAATTGTAATTTCCCATAGGATATGTATTTCCAAACAACGTGCGAGTTGTCATTTCCCATAGGATTTGTGGGCTTGGAATCCAAGAAAAACACAGGTGCGAATTGTAATTTCCCATAGGATTTGTGCTTGGAATCCAAGAAAAACAAGGGTGCGAATTGTAATTTCCCATAGGATATGTATTTCCCAACGACGTGCGAGTTGTCATTTCCCATAGGATTTGTGGGCTTGGAATCCAAGAAAAACAAGGGTGCGAATTGTAATTTCCCATAGGATATGTATTTCCAAACAACGTGCGAGTTGTCATTTCCCATAGGATTTGTGGGCTTGGAATCCAAGAAAAACACAGGTGCGAATTATAATTTCCCATAGGATTTGTGCTTGGAATCCAAGAAAAACAAGGGTGCGAATTGTAATTTCCCATAGGATATGTATTTCCCAACGACGTGCGAGTTGTCATTTCTCATAGGATTTGTGGGCTTGGAATCCAAGAAAAACAAGGGTGCGAATTGTAATTTCCCATAGGATATGTATTTCCAAACAAGGTGCGAGTTGTCATTTCCCATAGGATTTGTGGGCTTGGAATCCAAGAAAAACACAGGTGCGAATTGTAATTTCCCATAGGATTTGTGCTTGGAATCCAAGAAAAACAAGGGTGCGAATTGTAATTTCCCATAGGATATGTATTTCCCAACGACGTGCGAGTTGTCATTTCCCATAGGATTTGTGGGCTTGGAATCCAAGAAAAACAAGGGTGCGAATTGTAATTTCCCATAGGATATGTATTTCCAAACAACGTGCGAGTTGTCATTTCCCATAGGATTTGTGGGCTTGGAATCCAAGAAAAACACAGGTGCGAATTGTAATTTCCCATAGGATTTGTGCTTGGAATCCAAGAAAAACAAGGGTGCGAATTGTAATTTCCCATAGGATATGTATTTCCCAACGACGTGCGAGTTGTCATTTCCCATAGGATTTGTGGGCTTGGAATCCAAGAAAAACACGGGTGCGAATTGTAATTTCCCATAGGATATGTATTTCCAAACGACGTGCGAGTTGTCATTTCCCATAGGATTTGTGGGTTTGGAATCCAAGAAAAACAAGGGTGCGAATTGTCATTTCCCATAGGATATGTATTTCCGAACGACGAGCGAGTTGTCATTTCCCATAGGATTTGTGGGCTTGGAATCCAATAAAAACACAGGTGCGAATTGTAATTTCCCATAGGATATGTATTTCCAAACCACGTGCGAGTTGTCATTTCCCATAGGATTTGTGGGCTTGGAATCCAAGAAAAACAAGGGTGCGAATTGTAATTTCCCATAGGATATGTATTTCCCAACGACGTGCGAGTTGTCATTTCCCATAGGATTTGTGGGCTTGGAATCCAAGAAAAACAAGGGTGCGAATTGTAATTTCCCATAGGATATGTATTTCCAAACAGGGTGCGAATTGTAATTTCCCATAGGATTTGTGCTTGGAATCCAATAAAAACAAGGATGCGAATTGTAATTTCCTATAGGATATGTATTTCCGAACAAGGTGCGAATTGTAATTTCCCATAGGATTTGTGCTTGGAATCCAAGAAAAATAAGGCTGCGAATGCTTGGAATCCAAGAAAAACACGGGTGCGAATTGTAATTTCCCATAGGATATGTATTTCCAAACGACGTGCGAGTTGTCATTTCCCATAGGATTTGTGGGCTTGGAATCCAAGAAAAACAAGGGTGCGAGTTGTCATTTCCCATAGGATTTGTGCTTGGAATGCAAGAAAAACAAGGGTGCGAATTGTAATTTCCCATAGGATGTATTTCCAAACGACGTGCGAGTTGTCATTTCCCATAGGATTTGTGGGCTTGGATTGTGCTTGGAATGCAAGAAAAACAAGGGTGCCAATTGTAATTTCCCATAGGATATGTATTTCCAAACGACGTGCGAGTTGTCATTTCCCATAGGATTTGTGGGCTTGGAATCCAAGAAAAACACAGGTGCGAATTGTAATTTCCCATAGGATTTGTGTTCGGAATCCCAGAAAAAGAAGGGTGCGAATTGTAATTTCCCATAGGATATGTATTTCCAAACGACATGCGAGTTGTCATTTCCCATAGGATTTGTGGGCTTGGAATCCAAGAAAAACACAGGTGCGAATTGTAATTTCCCATAGGATTTGTGTTTGGAATCCCAGAAAAACAAGGGTGCGAATTGTAATTTCCCATAGGATATGTATTTCCAAACGACGTGCGAGTTGTCATTTCCCATAGGATTTGTGGGCTTGGAATCCAAGAAAAACAAGGGTGCGAATTGTCATTTCCCATAGGATTTGTGTTTGGAATCCCAGAAAAACAAGGGTGCGAATTGTAATTTCCCATAGGATTTGTGCTTGGAATCAGGATGCGGCACCTGGATGCCAAGCAAGGTGCATGCCGTACATAGGTCTACGTGAATTTCAAACCCTCAACTCAAATCATAGGGCAGTGCAGCACTGGAAGCCACAGGATCCTGAGTAAAGGGTTTTCTCCTACTTAGCAAAGGCCTGGGGTTGAGTCGAGACGCCGCCACAGGCTCTGCTGCCGCACTCTCAGCCGCCACCGTCTCCTCAGCACCAGAGTCAAGATGCTGGACTGGGCTTCCAATGTGCTGCCATTGCCATTGCGAAAACAGAACTAACTGCAGGAAAAACAGCCTGCCTCTGGCCACTGTGCATGGTAAAAGCCTTGCAGGCATGGAGCCTACGGGATTGGCAGACAGTGCCAATCAGATTCCTTTTTTGCCCTCACTCGCAAGCGTGCCGTGCATCCGGGACGGCAATCACAGCCACACCGTGCCGGAGAAGTGAGGCTTCGGCATCAACGATACTTGATGGCTCTATGATGCAGGCACCTTAATGAATAGTACTAACAATAATGATGATGAAAATAATAAAAAGAAGAAGAACAGGTGGCCATTCATTGAACCATGTGCTGAACAGACTTCGTAGTCAGCTTTGCTCCACTGCAATGACAGATGCAGACTGCTGATTTCAGACTGCTGATTTCAGACTGCTGATTTCAGACGAAGCTGATTTCAGACTGCTGATTTCAGGCTATCGCAGTGTGAACCCGAAGGCCTGAACATGACTATCGAAGTCGATCGAATGCTGTGATCGCAGTGCTCCGCACGGTTTTCAGCAAAGATACAGAGGCCGGTCTGCACCCGAAAGCCAATAATCCATATCGCCGGTAGCCAAAATTGTCCAATAAGGAAAACCATATCGTCGGTAGCCAAAATTGCCCGGGAGGCGAACCTAGGACAAAAATATCATGCAAGCAGCCGGTTCAATAGAGTTGCCAAGAAGCAGCGTAGCCAAAGGATTTCAAGAGCAGCATGGCCAACGGATATACCCAACCTCGCTAGAGCAAAGCTCTGCTTGTGAATGCACGACAAAGACTCAGGCGGACAAGCAAAGTCGCCAAGGCACGGCATGCAGCTCCGAGCACACATCCATGAACCAATCACTTCCTAAGTACATAGCAGCCAGCCAGTACACCCACAAATGTGTGGATGGATAGCACAAAAAGCGGCAACATGAATAAAGCAGTTTGAAGCAAAATTCGTCTGCTCGTCCATCATTAAATTGTCCATCACATCCGTGAACTTCTTTCTCTCCGCCGGCCTGAGTGCAGGAGTCTAACTCATTCGATGTTTGAAACACATGTGAGCCCAGGATTGCTATAATATCGGCAAGCCACGAAAGAAGTTGCAGCTTCCGCATCTGAATATGCATGTGAACCACAGAAAGAATATCCGTCATGTGCACGGCAAGCCTCTCCACACGAAAGCCTGCAGTGTTTAGCTGCTGGGATTGAAGAAGAAAAACAGATGCAAGCATGCGACAGACAGACAGACACACACACACACAGATGCGTGCATGCACTTTATATGGGTCTAGTCGCTCAGCTCCTCGGGGACGTGAACAAGAAGCTGCTGCACCAAGTCGATGGAAGCAACAAGGCCGTTGAACATGTCTCCCTCTTCTTCGATCGTGAACTTTTCCAAAAGTTTTGGAACCGGAAGATTCTCATGAGGTGCCACGAAAAACTTGCCCACCGGAGGAAACTTAGCAGGCCATGCAAAGCTACCCGAATCAGCTACGTTCGAGAAAGCCGGCACTGCCACTGACAAGACCCCAGCCCAAAAAGACAAGAACTCCGCAACCTCCTGCCATACGGTCAGCTCCTGCATGTGCCCAATGCAGTGTGCCAAATCCACCAAGCCCTTCCGAGCAAGGGCTCGCACATCCTCCAGCTCCAGATTGCACATGACGAAAACACTGGCCGCCAAGCCACGGCAGAATCTCTTGGAGACGAGTGCATTGTCTTGGCCCTCCATCGCTAAAACCTTTCTATACGGCTGATTCTGCAAAGCACTGCGAGTCTGCCTGCATTCTCGATCATGCATTACAGCTTGCCCTTGCAACATGACTTGGAACGGAGCTTGATGCCTGCGGCTGCCGGCACTCTGTGCAGCACCACTCGAAATGCCAGCTCCAGACTAACTGCAAGAAAAACAGCCTGCCTCTGGCCAGTGTGCATGGTAAAAGCCTTGCATGCATGGAGCCTACGGGATTGGCAGACAGTGCCAATCAGATCCCTCTTTTGCCCTCACTCGCAAGCGTGCCGTGCATCCGGGACGGCAATCACAGCCACACCGTGCCGAAGAAGTGAGGCTTCGGCATCAACGATACTTGATGGCTCTATGATGCAGGCACCTTAATGAATAGTACTAACAATAAAGATGATGAAAATAATAAAAAGAAGAAGAACAGGTGGCCATCCATTGAAGCATGTGCTGAGCAAACTTCGTACTCAGCTTTGCTCCACTGCAATGACAGAAATGCAGACTGCTGATTTCAGACTGCTGATTTCAGACTGCTGATTTCAGACTGCTGATCTCAGAATGGCAGATTTTCGGTGCAGTCATGTTGTTTTCGCTCTTTTAGAGCCGAGGTAGGTGAGTCTCGTTTGCAGAGGTATCATCCACAAAATCAACCGACCGTCTGGTGACATAGCCCGTTGGGAGCTTTCATGTGTCCAGATCTGATCCAAATAAAGATCGAACCACTTCTCCAACCGCATAGCACTTGTCATGGACTCTTCTGGCCCTGACTCAGCCATCCGGACCACAGCACCCAAAGGCTGTTGCAGAAAAGTCAGTTTGGTCCTGATACTGATGCTATCCGACGGTGCAGAATCATCAAACACATAGGCTGTGAATGACTCGATGCAATATTTTCCCTGCAAAGAAATCCAATCCCATTTTTTATCTTTCGCGCTTTGGCTCAAAACATCGTCACGCAGACCAGAAAAGTCCAAGCACACGAGACCATGTTCTTGGAGGCAGTCTTCATCAATGGGGTGCTCATCCAGGAGTAACTTGAACATACGAAAAGACATCTGAACCACTGTCAAATGCTTTGGATCTTTGCCTGGAACTTCGACAGCCACTTGGTCGATCGCAGCGACAAAACTAGGTCCCTCTGTCGACAACCAAAGCAAGTCCAAAAGCAAAGCCTGTCTCCTCAACTTGCGCAACTTCTCCACGATCTTCCGCTGCACGCTTAAACTCTGCTGAGGATACATTTTGTTCTTCTCAACCATTTCCTTGAGAGAAGCATCAATTTCAAGCAAACTTGCGATCTGCTCCCCAATGCCGTTATATCTTGCTTTCCTTACCGATGGATTCAATCGAATAACAAAACACTGGCATATTTTCACAGTACCCTAAGCCATTAAAACAATAAAGGTTGGCCTCAGGTTACAGTGGTCTGCTGTCAGAATGGAAACAAAACAAAATAACATCTCTGCCGAACTAGGACCAGCCTCCTCACACCGGAGTCTCCACAGAAGGAAGCAGAAAAAAGCGGCCATGGTTCCACAGTGATCATGTCAATCGCCATTTCCAGCGTGGCAACCAAA
>CAJNDT010003017.1:0-26163 GCA_905221615.1 Symbiodinium sp. CCMP2592 | reverse complement strand
ACATGGGGTCCCAGGTGTGAAGTCTCATCCCGGAGAAGGAGGAGGCGGGGACGAGGCCAAAGCGCTTATCCTCAACCAATATGGGGTCCTAGGTGCGTGGTCAGACAGCCCGAAGAAGGCGGAGGCAGGGACCGGGCCGGAGCGCTTATCCTCAACCACTATGGTGTCCCAGGTGCGTGGTCTGGCAGCCCGAAGAAGGGGGAGGCGGGGTATCCTCAACCAATATGGGCTCGCAGGTGCGTGGTCTCACAGCCCGAAGAAGGCGGAGGCGGGGACGAGGCCGGAGCGTTTATCCTCAACCAAGATGGAGTTTCAGGTGCACGGGTTTAAGCTGAGAAAACGGCGGAGGCGCGGACGAGGCCGGAGAGCTTGTCCTCAACCAATATGGGGTTTCAGGGAAAGCGGAGGCGGCGCAGCCGCCGCGCTTATCCTCAACCAGAATAGGGGCCAGGGGGAAGAGGCGCAGCCGCCACGCTTACCCTCAACCAGAATAGGGGCCAGGGGGTACAGCCGCCACGCTTATCCGGTGCCAGGCGAAGAGGTGCAGCCGCCACGCTTATCCTCAACAAGAATGACGCTTATCCGGTGCCAGGCGAAGAGGTGCAGCCGCCACGCTTATCCTCAACCAGAATGGGGGCCAGGGGAAAGAGGCGCCGCCGCCACGCTTATCCAGAATAGGGGGCAGGGGGTACAGCCACGCTTATCCGGTGCCAGGCGAAGAGGTGCAGCCGCCACGCTTATCCTCAACCAGAATGACGCTTATCCGGTGCCAGGCGAAGAGGTGCAGCCGCCACGCTTATCCTCAACCAGAATGGGGGCCAGGGGGAAGAGGCGCAGCCGCCACGCTTATCCTCAACCAGAATAGGGGCCAGGGGGTACAGCCGCCACGCTTATCCGGTGCCAGGCGAAGAGGTGCAGCCGCCACGCTTATCCTTAACCAGAATGCCTCAACCAGAATGGGGGCCAGGGGAAAGAGGCGCAGCCGCCACGCTTATCCTCAACCAGAATGCATGGGGGCCAGGGGCTACAGCCGCCACGCTTATCCGGTGCCAGGCGAAGAGGTGCAGCCGCCACGCTTATCCTCAAGCAGAATTGTGCGGAGGCGGGGACAAGGCCGGAGCGCTTATCCTCAACCAATATGGGGTTCCAGGTGCGTGGTCTCAGCCCGAAGAACACGGAGGCGGGGACAAGCAACCAATATGGGGTCCCCGGTGCGTGGTGTCAACCTGAAGAAGACGGAGGCGGGGACAAGGCCGGAGCGCTTATCCTCAACCAACATGGGGTCCCAGGTGCGTGGTCTCAACCTGAAGAAGACGGAGGCGCATGCAGAAGTGGTTGCTTATCCTCAACCAATATGGTCTCCCAGGTGCTTATACTCAACCTGAAAAAAGACGAAGGCAAGGGACAAGGCCGGAGGGCTCGCATGGAGAGGTGGTGCGCTTATCCTCAACCAATATGGGGCACCAGGTGCTTATCTTCAACCTGAAGAAAGACAGAGACGGGACGAGGCCGGAGGGCTCGCATGCAGAAGTGGCTCGCTTATCCTCAACCAAAAGGGGGTACCAGGTGCCTGCTCATGCTCTAATGACACTCCCCCATTAAGTAAATTCTGCAACAGTGCACACTGTGTGCAAGTGCTCGGTATGCATGACAAGCCGAGTTAGTTCCGCTCGCGTGGGCTCAATGTGAAGAGTCGTAGTCCTGCTCTGTGTCCGAGCTTCGGCCTATAGGTAGGCGCTTACGGCTGGAATCTCAGTCGTCACAACAGCGAGTGCCTAAGATCATGCCCACAGCCCTTGTTTCTGAGATCGACCGGCGCAACAGAGATGTCCGAGAACATGGGCGAGGGTTCCAGAAGCTCAGACCACTCGATTCGGGGCTCCGACCTGGAGGACTGCGAGGACCCTTTCGATTGTTGGGACTGGGTCGACGCAGAAATGCAGCACGACGCCGAGGAAGATGCACGTGGAGGAACAAGATGGAACAAAGAGATGGAGATGCAGAGGGAGTTCAGCGAGCGTCTTGCTGACCTGACGGTGAGGTACCTGAACATGCAGGGTGCCGAGATCCATTCCTCGAAGCCTTATCGCCTGCTCTGCCAACTCGAACCGCCCGGATCTTTCCGGGAAGCTTGGCTCGCCCAGCTGCACGAGGGCAACAACCCCGATCGCAGCCTATCCCTGCAAGAACTACGTGTCAAATTTCAGAAGACCATGAAGCCCATCCCGCCGGAAACGCTGCAGCATCGCAGCACCAGAGAGGTCTTGCTGTTGGACTTGGACAGCAGTCCTGCAGGACCCATTCCCATCGAAGGCACGCAACTGGTTTTGGACGGAGACGTGATCAGCGACGCTTGGAGCTGGCGCGAACTCCTGGACCGCAGCTTCCACGACGAGGTCGTGGACGTGCAAGTTGTCTACATGTCAAAGCAAGCCACAGACCGCTAGAGCTCCAAACGCGAGCAGCAACAAACGCAAAAAGGAGCGAGCGCTGCAGCAAGGGATACGGCAGTCTGGACACGGCCGGTTTGAGCTGTCGTTGCATCTCAGTCCTGCATCGGTCAATGACATGGCTTGTAGACTCAATAGACGGTGATCCAGTCTGGAATCACCTGTTCCTGAAAAGATTTTGTGCTGTTCTTCGTTTGATTAATTTGCTCGCTGATGGAACATGCTTGAGATTTGATCGCAGCCGTGCGGATACAGCCTTAGCTGAGCTTAGGAACCGCCTTATCGCAATTCGTTAGGATGGCGCCTTGCCCACGGTGTGGCTGGCCAATGCAAGGCCGAGGAAAAGGATGGTGCAGCAATCGACAGTGCCGCGAAGCTCAGAAAGAGGAGAACCTCCGCCGGAAGAGCGAGGAGAAGAGTGCTCAACAGCAGAAACGTGCTGCGCAAGGAGCGGGCAGCCGTGGACCTGTGCCTGTTGCAAACAGCACTCGGGCCCAGAGGCAACAACTTCAAGCTGACCGCGCAGAAGAAGGACTTGGCAGCCGCGGGCCTTTGCCCACGGAGAAAAGCAGACAGGCGCAGGGACAACAACTTCAAGCTCAACGTGCAGAAGAAGGACTTGGCAGCCGCGGGCCTGTACCCACGGAGGACCGCAGGCGGGCGCAGGGACAACAACTTCAAGCTCAACGCGCAGAAGAAGGACTTGGCAGCCGCGGGCCTGTACCCACGGAGGACAGCAGGCGGGCGCAGGGACAACAACTTCAAGCTCAACGCGCAGAAGAAGGACTTGGCAGCCGCGGGCCTGTACCCACGGAGGACAGCAGGCGGGCGCAGGGACGACAACTTCAAGCTCAACGCGCAGAAGAAGGACTTGGCAGCCGTGGTCCTTTGCCGATCGCCACAGAGGCCCAACAGCGGGGCTACCCGTTCCCGGATGAAGATGTGCTGACCTCGGAGCAAGCGCAAGCCCACTACTTGGCTTTTACGCGAAGCTGGAGTCGATTCGGATTGTCCAGGGTGTGTGAAGCATGTCACACTCTCACAACCGCGAAGCATTGCAGGCCGGCGAAGCAAACCGGCAACATGCTCTGCAGGAACTGTCGGGAGAATGTCACCAAGATCTTCTTGCCCACTCCACCACCCATCCCAGAAGCGCTCCAGAGCCTGCAGCCGATCGAGCATCACCTGCTCGCCATGGCGCGAATCTCTCAAGTCCTGCTTGACAAGCTTCCTTCCGGCGGGCCAAGTGCGCAGTGGGGCCGCATGTATGCAATGCTGGTCGACGAGCCTTTCATCTGCGACGTGCTGGATGGCGCAACGCTCGAAGAAGATGGCACGGTCCTAGTGGAGGGAGTCCAAGGCATGACCGCTTCGCCGGCCCGCCTCGACCACCTGTACCAAGCCTTGCGGCAGCTGAAATCCCAGCACCGCCTCTACCAGGCGAGCCCGGCTGTGGACAAAGCCCTGGACGATATGGCTGCAATTCTCCATGGCAAAGCGCCCACCGCCAAGGACGATGCTGCAGCAGCAGCGCCTGTGTCACCGGCCGAAAGAGAATCGGAAGAGCTCGAAGTGACATACATGCTTCCCAAAGACCTAAAGGCTCCCCGAGCCGACACACACGAGCTACGAAAGGCCAGGGGCATATCAGCGATGTGCGACGACATGGACGTGAAGCTCTTTCCGCACCTGTTTCCCACCGGCCAGGGCGGGTGGCAGGACCAGTACGGCAGCTTCTCTCAATATGCGCGAAAGCGTCTCCTGAATCTCGACCCACGCTTCGAGGCGTCCGCCGGCTACATCATGTGGCTGCTGGAGATGCACATCAAGAAGCGCCTCTCGGGCAACGTGAATGTCAGGATAGGCCAGGAAGGCCCCAGCGAGAAGACCAAGTACAAGGACGGGAAAGGACGAGTGTTCGCGGCTCTCCGGGACATCCCTGGAACCAGCTCGTACGTCTTCGCAAAGAAGGGCGTCGCGGTCAACATGTACGAGCAGCTCGGAGCGCCCAAATTCTTCATGACCCTGTCGTGCCATGCCCGACAGCCCGACATCCTGATCGCCGTCATCATGGCACGGCTGCTTCGGCTGCGTCCTGCGAAACCGCCACAAGAGATCGAGAGAGAAGCCGCTCAGATCCTGCAGTGCTACCAAGCCGACGAGAAGTTCACCTGGGACGGTCTGTCCCCGAACCAGCTGTGCAATCAGCATCCCGCCGTTGTGGCTCGTCAGTTCATGCATCAAGTAACCCAGCTGATGCACTGGCTGTCCGCCAAGCACGAAGCAACAACGACGCGCCTCGACCAAGATGTGGATGCCGAGGACGATCCTGCGGCCGAAGACGAGGACGACTTTCTCCAGGCGCCGGCCATGGACTCTGCAGGCCAACACCGAAAAGTTTTCAAGGGAGCGCCACCGTTCAGGGTGCTGGACTACATCATCCGCATCGAATGGCAGAAGAGAGGCTATCCGCACGCTCACATCCTACTCTGGGTGATGGAACTTGAGAAGCCAACTCGGGCAGCAAAGATGTCTTCCGAGGACAGATCCGGTCACGAGCCGCAAGCTCCCGACTGGTCGGATGATGAGGTCATGCAGTCCTTCACTCCCAGCTGTGCGGAAGACTGGAGCGACAAGTACATTTGCACCAAATCCCCTTTCACGTGGAGGCAATCCAAGAAACTCTCGTCCCGAGACATCGAGGTGAACGCCAAGTTGGCCGAGCTGTTAGTGCACCACCACTCCGAGTACTGTGGAATCAAGTCGCACGGCGCCTGCCGCCACGGCTTCCCGCACACCGCAGAAACGCGGACCAGGCGCCGTACCTCCCAGGAGAGGTATGCCAACAGCCGCTGGAAAAGTAGCTTGGCGACGAGGCGGGTTCAGTCGGACAGCATGATGGGGCAGTACAACATCAAGATCCTTCGGCGGTGGCGGGCTAGCATGGACCTCCAGGTCATCTGCGAGCTCACCAGCGCGAGCCGCTACATCCTCGGTTATGCCATGAAATCGGAGCAGGACAAGCAAGCGCAACAGCGCGTGGAAAGTATCGTCGCGAGCCTCACCTCCAGCAGCAATAACGACGGCGGCCTCGGCAAACAGCAGGTCTACAAAGCCGCCCACGCCGCGCTGCAGGGCAGAACCACATCGACGTTCGAAGCCTGCCACCTGCTGCTGGGCTTCCCCGTCGTCGAGTTCTCTAGGGATAACGAGTGGATCCAGGTGGGCCCACCATACACTTGGACCTTGTCAGTACCGAAGAACGAGGAGAGCGTGGCCCTGCAGGCGCCAGGCAAATACCGCAGCAAGAAACTGTACCTCGAGGACTCCATGCCCGTGGCCCAGAGGCGGTACCGGGAGCTGCAACGCAGGTTCGGGGAGGAGACCGTCGAGATTCCGGTGGAGGGCGGCAAGTTCAGGAGCTGTCTTTTCAAGGAGGTGAACTTTCTGGATTTTTGCGCAGCCTTCAAGTTCATCGGTGGGGAGCCGCAGCCACGAAGGCGACCTGCGATCGTCGCCTACCGGAATTTCAGTCCTGACCTCGAACCGGAAGCTTTCTACTACTCCAAACTGCTGCTGTACTTGGTCTGGGTAGAGCCAGGAGACTGGCTGCAAGAGGAGGACAACGGAAGCCACGCAGCAGCCTTTCGACGAGTTGCTCGGGACACGACTGCCCACCCAGACTTCCTCCGGTCAAAGTGTTTCCCCGAAATGGATGGGACTGTACACGCGGCCCGGAAGCTGCAAGCCGTCCAGGCGGTCATGTATATGAAGGCGAAGATGCGTCCCGGCGATGTATGGGATGGATGGGCCAACAGCAAGATCGCCCAGGAAAATTACGAAGACTCTTTGAAGATTATGGAGGCATTGAAAGAGCGGTACGGTGGCGAGATCGACTTCCTGCCGCCAGATCACGTGCCAACAGGGGCTGCTGGCGATGCCTTCGCGCCGGTAGAAGGCGGCGAGGAAGCCTTCGAAATGCTGACGACAGAGAACCCAAGCCCCGAAACGAAACATCAGAAGGCAGCCATGGACTACATCGTCGACTACGTCCTCAAGCGGCCCAATACCAAGGACACCAATAACAGTGACCGCCTTCACATGCTCATGCACGGGCCGGGGGGCAGCGGAAAGTCTGTGGTGGTGCGCGCCGCGGCCAACATGCTCAGACAAGGCCGTGTCGGAGTGATCATTGCAGCACCGACAGGCGTGGCGGCCTGGAACCTCAACGGCGTCACCCTTCACGCCTGCTGTCTACTGCCTGTCGTCAACAAAAGCTACGGCAAGGCTTGTGACTTGCCACTGCCAAGCGGCCCGCAGCTGGCATCCCTGCAAAGCATCTGGAAGCTGGTGTCGGTACTCTTCATCGACGAAATGAGCTTCATCTCTTCCTGGATGATGGAGAGGCTCGACAAACACCTCCGTTTGGCGAGGGACGTGTCGACCATTCCGTTTGGAGGCCTGCATGTGGTTTTGTCTGGAGACCTCTATCAGCTTCCACCACCAGGGGGCCTGCCGTCCTTCCACAGTGGCCTATGGAGGTTGTTCGAGCTTTGTGAGCTGGAAGGAAACCAGCGCGCTGCTAAGGATCCCAAATGGGCAGCTCTCCTGGCCCGCGTTCGTGTCGGCAAGTGCACGGACGAGGACATCCGGGAGCTTCACAGTATGGTCGTCAAGAAGAACGACGGCAAGCAGCCCTCGCCCAAGGCAGTGCACCTGTACGCCACGCGCCAAGCAGTCAGGCAAAGGAACAGCCTGTACACGCAAGAGCACATCGACAGGACCGGAACCCGACTGTACGAATGCCCTGCGTTCGACAGCTGCTTGAACACTGGGGCACCGCTGTCCGAGGATGCAGGGTGGGCCGAAGAGGAGAACACAGGTGGTTTGGTGGCACTGCTTGGCATCGCGACCGGCATCCGGGTCATGCTCAAGCGCAACCTCGACGTCCAGGACGGCTTGGTCAACGGAGCCTGTGGCATTGTGATGGAGATAGACGTAGACGATGAGACAGGCGAGGTTGAGAATGTTTGGATTGAGTTCGAGAAGAATGCGGGGGCCAAATGGCGGGCAGAGAAGGAGCGCGACTACGTTGCAATTTCACGCGTGTCGGCTACCTTCTTCGACAAGGAGGGTAAGAAGGCGTCGAGACTGCAATTCCCCCTCGTGGTCGCCAAGGCCATCACCATCCACAAGAGCCAAGCGGCCACCCTACACGACGGCGCCCATGCCCGCTTGGATGCCACTTGTAGACAAGAGGGTCAGGCCTACGTGGCTCTGAGTCGTTGTCCGACCCAAGCCCTTTGCACCTTGGAGCTCTTCAATCCCAAGTCGCTGCGCTTCAATGAAAATGCAGAGTGGGCGCTGACAACATTGAAAGCCCAACAGGCGGAACGACACGGATCCCAGTTGTGGACACAACTGTTCAAGCCCTCCAGAAGCAAGAACTTCTATCACGAAAAGCTGGCCGAGATGGGCACCCCAGATTGGGCAGCGCTGAAAAGACGCCTGGAAGAGGAGGAAGAAGCAAAGCTGGGAATGCCCGGGTGGAGCTGCCCCCATTGCGGCGAGGAGGTCCCCGACACAAAGGCCGCCATCGACAAGCACAAGAAGCAATGTCCTGCCAAGCCCAAAGCAAAAGCCAAGACCAAAGCCAAGGCAAAGACCAAGGCCCAAGCAGCCAAGCCCAAAGTCCTGGCCAACGCCAAAGCAACGCCAGCAGGCAGCAACAGCAGCAACAAGCGCAAAGCAGATGAGCCACCGCCATCGACTCCAGCAGCGAAGTCCACAAGACAGGGAAGCCCAGAACAAGAACTAGAAGGGCAGAACCTGGAGGAGTTCCCGTGTTACTTCGAGAAGCAGGTGGAGCTCAGGTGCGGCATCCATGCATTGAACAATGCTTTGGGCGCACGTCATTTCACGGCAATCGACCTCGAGCAGGCCGCAGCGGCTTTCCTCGAGGAGAACTGGGAACTTGGCGACGATCTGGGCCTCCACATGAGTCCTGGAGGCGACTACTCCATCGAGATCCTTTTCATGGCTGTGCGGAGCAAATCCATGCAAATGTTCAATCGTCTCTGCTGGCAAGTATCTGACCAGAGAGCTTTGGTCAAAGAGGATTTGGATGAATGCTTCGGAGCCATCCAGAACCTCAACGGTCGGCACTGGGTAGCGCTGAAGCGTTGGAGCAGCAATCATTTCGTCCTGCTTGACTCCCTGCAGGAGCGACCCGCGCTACTCTCTCACGCTGAGTTAGAAGACTCTCTGCAGCAGCACCCGACCTATTCCATTCGCCACATATGAAACTTCGAGTTCCCAGGTGCGCGGAACACAGCAGCTGCCCCGCGCGCGGATGTTTCACCAACGACAACTGCTTCGACTTGCGGAACCAGCACAGGCAAGTGGCGCAGAAAAGCAGAGTGCGCAAGACCAATACAGTGCATGACTCGGATTCTGAAACGCCTCGCTGAAGAGTCCATGATATGGAGAAGATCGCCAGAATTTGTGTCCACTGGCTCAAGTCCCTGCATGGTCTTTGCACTTCTCACAGTCTCTATGATATGTATGTAGATGCAAAGTCGCAACATTTCTCCGACAACTTTACGAAGGAACAAACAAGGGCAGTTCAGTTCATGCAGCCCCGTAGGCAAATCCGCCATGGTAACCTGCGAGCCGCATGACGCAGGCAAGCTGAACCAAATCCCGCCACCCTCTTTGCCTTCAGATTTTAGACCCAACCGTCTCAGCCCCTACGCACCAGGGCCCAGCCCAGCAGCCCAGCAGCCCACAACCCCGCAACAGCAGCACCCAGCCCAGCCCAGAGCCGCCTTCCCCAGTCCCAGCCCGGTCAATCAAGGGCTCAGCCAGCCAATAATGCCTAAGCCCACTCGGGACCTGAACCCCCGCCACCCTCCTTGCCTTCAGATTTTAGACCCACCCGCCTCAGCCCCTACGCACCAGGGCCCAGCCCACCAGCCCGGTCAATCAACCCCTTCGCAGCTCAAGCCGGGGGCCGACAATCCCCAAGCCCTAGCTGGTCCAGCCCAGCCCAGCCACTTCGCCAGCCGAATGCCCAAGCCCTAGCCAGTCCAGCCCAGCCCAGCCACTTCCCAAAGTCAAAAATGACAAAGCAAAAACAAAAACCCGCTCAAAACTCGGTAAAAACTTTGTCAAAACTCGGTCAAAACTCGGTCAAAACTCGGGACCTGAACCCTATACAATTTCTATAAACCCTAAACCCTAAACCCTAAACCCTAACCCTAAACCCTAAACCCTAAACCCTAAACCCTAAACCCTAAACCCTAAACCCTAGCCCTAAACGCCAGCGCAGCACCCTGCGAAAGTTGTGGTATGTGAATGCCTTAACCCGGCCTGAAGCTTGGGGACATGCACGTCAATTTACTTAAACCCCGCTTTCGGGTATGTGTATTAATCTGTTGGACACCCTGCTTAAAGCTGTGTATGTCAATTTACAGAAACCTCGCTTGAGGGCTATGTATGTCAAGTTACTGAATTCCGATCTTGTCCTATGCATGTCGATTTTCTTAAGCCCCGCTTGGGGCTATGTATGTCAGTTGACTTAAACCCCGTCTGGGCCTGTGTATGCCAATTCACTTAAACCCCGCCCGGGCCTAGGTATGTCAGTTGACTTAAACCCCGTTTGGGCCTCTGTATGTCACTTTGCTTAAACTCCGCTTGGAACTGTCAATGTACTTAAACCCGCTTGGGACTATGAGTGTCAAGTGATTCAAATCCCGTTTGGGCCTGTGTTTGTCAATTTACCTAAACCTTGCTTGGGCCTGCCCATTCGTTCCGTATCTTGAACAGCTTTTTTCCAACAATCAAACAAAGACATTCTATGATGATTACCAGCATAGAAATCAATAGATGTATGCATGTATATTCCCTTAAAGATGTGTTCGAACCTATGCACAAGTATATATGTATACAAATACATGTGTATATATATATATATATACATATATTATGTACGTATATATATATATATATGTATGTATATATATATATATATTCACATTCATACATGTGTATATATTCACATTCATACATGTGTATATGCCGAGTTGGGGTCCTCGGAGATACGAATTCATGTCATGCGTATACATTAATGCATATATATATACACACAGATACCTTGGCATATATATATATATACACATGTATGTATCTAGATATGCAGATAGCTGAAAAACATGTACATATACATATATAGATGTACCTCTAGTTCTGGAAACAAATACAAGAATACATCTGGCAACAAATACAGACAAACACCCAACTTGAAATATATATATATATATATGTATTATTATAGATACAAGTGAACATTTACATTTAAGCATGTATACAAATATGTGTATGTATGTATGTATATATATATATATATATATATAAATGCACACATAAACAAGTAAACTAGAGGTATACATATGGTTTTAATTAAATGTGTAAGTAGTAGTACAGACAAACAAACAGCAGATACGCAGAAACTGTAAATCTACATTTAGATACACATGTAAACGTGAACAAACAAACAATACAAATGAAAAACATCGTCATGGAAACAAGTCTAGCCATAGGTCTAAGTATGCATGCAGATAAATATATATAGATGCATGTATGAGTATAGACTGTATAGACACAGATAAAGACATAAATATAAGTTTCGGTTTCAATTGGAATATAAAAATATTTAGATTTCATCTAACCGTGTGCATGTATGAAAGCAGTTACACTTTGAAATATTTTCGCCTCGGCCGGTGGCTTCCGCCCCCGAAGATGTGATTATCTACAAAAATAAAGCATAAACATGGATATAGGCTTGGATACAGGTTCAACAATGCGCGCATATACATACATATGGATGTGCATATATGGTTAGAGACCCAGACAAAAAGATACAAGCACGATTTTGTTTTTACGACATTTAGCTACATATTCCACCTCGGCCGGTGGCTTCCCCTCCCTCACCCTTTCTCCTTTTATGTTCTGGAGAGGGAAGCGCACAAATTTTCGTCGGTTGGGTGGGTTGGCGAGGCAAGTAGGAAGGGGCCAGGGAGTGGGGGTGGGGGAAGGGGCAGGAGGTTGGGGCAGGGGGGACAGGGGGGGTGGAGGTGCAAGCGCGACCACAAAAAAAATTGGAGGGGGTCAGGGAGGGTGGAAGGGGCAGGGGGTCGGGTGGTGGGGGTGGGGCAGCAAGCCAAGGGAGGCAGGGGGGTGGGGACGGTAAGACGCAAGGGAAAAGGGGGTTGTTGGGGGGTGTCGGGTAAGGGGAGAGGGCGGGTTGGGGGGGAGTAGGAGGGGGGAAGGAGGGGAGAAGGTTCCAAACAACAAAGGACACATGCAGGGCGGAAGGCAGGAGCGGCATTGGGTGGGGGGGGGAGAGGGTTCCAAACATTAACAAAAGGTAGGTTGCAGGGGAGCCGGTGAGGGGGGAAGGGGCAGGGGGTTGGGGGACGGTGAGGAGAAAGGGCGAAAGAAACAGGCAGGAAGGGTAGGGGGTCGGGGATTTTGTGCCCCATTTTGCAATAAATACTATGCTCGGGGCTCGGGGCTCGGGGTGATAAGGCCTTAATAAGGGCTTAATAAAGCCTTACTAAGGGCTTAATGAAGCTTTAATAAGGGCTTAATAAAGCCTTAATAAGGGCTTAATAAGGTTTTAATAAGGGCTTAATAAGGCATTAATAAGGGCTTAATAAGGCCTTACTAAGGGCTTAATAAGGCCTTAATAAAGGCTTAATAAGGCGTTACTAAGGGCTTAATAAGGCCTTAATAAGGCGTTACTAAGGGCTTAATAAGTGCTTAATAAAGCTTTAATAAAGATTTAATAAAGCTTTAATAAGGGCTTGAATAAAGTTTTAATAAGGGCTTAATAAGGCTTTAATAAGGGCTTAATGAAGCTGAAATAAGGGTTTAATAAAGCTTGAATAGGGGCTTAGTAAAGATTTAATAAGGGTTTAATAAAGCTTTAATAAGGGCTTAATAAAGGCTTTCATAAGGGTTTAATAAGGCTTTAATAAGGGCTTAATAAGGCTTTAATAAGGGAGCTCAGGTCTCGAGCTTCGGGGCTCGGGGCTCGGCGCTCGGGGCTCGGGGCTCGGGGCTTGGGGCTCGGGGCTCGGGGTTCGGAGCTCGGGGCAGGGCTGGGCTCGGGCTCGGGGCTCGGGGCTGCAGGGGCTCGGGAAGGGTCGGGGCTCGGCGAGATAGGGGGGGGGAGAGGGCGGGTTGGGGTGAGGAAAGGAGGGCGGCTCGGGGCTCGGGGGCCTGGAGGGGGGGGGGAGTAGTCCAAGTTTTTCAAGCCAATGCCAAAAGCTTAATTTCAAAATCAAATTTTTCAAGCTTAATTTTTGGAATCCAAATCCAAAAGCTTAATTCCAAAAGCTTAATTTCAAACAGTTAATTCGAAAAGCTTAATTCCAAGATTCAATTTCAAAAAGCTTAATTTTTTGATAAGGCCTTAATAAGGTTTTAAAAAAAACCTTAATAAGGGCTTAATAAGGCTTGAATAAGGACTTAATAAGGCCTTAATAAGGGCTCTGAATAAGAGCTTAATGAGGCCTCAATAAGGGCTTAATAAGGCTTGAATAAGGGCTTAATAAAGGCTTAATAAGGGTTTAATAAAGCCTTAATAAGGGCTTACTAAGGGCTTAATAAAGCTGTAATAAGGGCTTAATAAGGCCTTAATAAGGGTTTAATAAGGGCTTAATAAGGGCTTAATAAGGGCTTAATAGGCGCTCCAGCCGGAGTGGGATGGGGGGGGTGGGGGGGGTGGGGTGGGTGGGGTGGTGTGGGGTGGGGTGGGGGTGGGGTGCGCCCAAAACCTTATTCTATGGGGGGTGGGTGGCGTGTTCTATGGGGGGTGGGTGGCGTGTGGGGGCGAGGGGTGGTGGGTGAGGGGCAGGGGGCAAGGGGGCGGTTGGGTGGGGGGCGTGGGGGGGGGGCAGGGGGGCAGGCGCGGGGAAGGAGGGCGGCAGGGACGGCGGCGAAGCGGGTTCGTACCTCCTTGAATTTCAGGCTCAAGGCGGATAAACGGCTCCCTCCCCCTTCCCCCCCCTGCCCCCTCACCACACCCACACGCCAGGCGGGCCAGGCCCTGCCGTTTCTGCCCAGGCCCCTACCCCCTTGAATTTCAGGCAGGAGGCAGGAAGCGAGAGAAGCATGAATAGAAGGGTGGGAGGAAGGCAGGAGCGGCATTGGGTGGGGGGGGAGAGGGTTCCAAACATTAACAAAAGGTAGGTTGCAGGGGAGCCGGTGAGGGGGGAAGGGGCAGGGGGTTGGGGGACGGTGAGGAGAGAGGGCGAAAGAAACAGGCAGGAAGGGTAGGGGGTCGGGGATTTTGTGCCCCATTTTGCAATAAATACTGTGCTCGGGGCTCGGGGCTCGGGGTGATAAGGCCTTTATAAGGGCTTAATAAAGCCTTACTAAGGGCTTAATGAAGCTTTAATAAGGGCTTAATAAAGCCTTAATAAGGGCTTAATAAGGTTTTAATAAGGGCTTAATAAGGCATTAATAAGGGCTTAATAAGGCCTTACTAAGGGCTTAATAAGGCCTTAATAAAGGCTTAATAAGGCGTTACTAAGGGCTTAATAAGGCCTTAATAAGGCGTTACTAAGGGCTTAATAAGTGATTAATAAAGCTTTAATAAAGATTTAATAAAGCTTTAATAAGGGCTTGAATAAAGTTTTAATAAGGGCTTAATAAGGCCTTAATAAGGGCTTAATGAAGCTGAAATAAGGGTTTAATAAAGCTTGAATAGGGGCTTAGTAAAGCTTTAATAAGGGTTTAATAAAGCTTTAATAAGGGCTTAATAAAGGCTTTCATAAGGGTTTAATAAGGCTTTAATAAGGGCTTAATAAGGCTTTAATAAGGGAGCTCAGGTCTCGAGCTTCGGGGCTCGGGGCTCGGCGCTCGGGGCTCGGGGCTTGGGGCTCGGGGTTCGGGGTTCGGGGCTGGGGGCGGGGCTGGGCTCGGGCTCGGGGCTCGGGGCTGCAGGGGCTCGGGAAGGGTCGGGGCTCGGCGAGATAGGGGGGGCGGGTTGGGGTGAGGAAAGGAGGGCGGGCTGGAGGGGGGAAGGGTGGGGGTGGGGTTGGGGGAGTGGGGTGGGTGGGGGGAGCGGGCAGGGGCGGGGCAGAGGGCGAGTTCGGAGTGCCCTCTGCCCAGGCTCCCCCTTGAATTTCAGGTGGGGAGGGTGGGGTGCCAGGGGCTTGGAGGGGGGGGAGTAGTCCAAGTTTTTCAAGCCAATGCCAAAAGCTTGATTTCAAAATCCAAATTTTTCAAGCTTAATTTTTGGAATCCAAATCCAAAAGCTTAATTCCAAAAGCTTAATTTCAAACAGTTAATTCGAAAAGCTTAATTCCAAGATTCAATTTCAAAAAGCTTAATTTTTTGATAAGGCCTTAATAAGGGCTTAAAAAAACCTTAATAAGGGCTTAATAAGGCTTGAATAAGGACTTAATAAGGCCTTAATAAGGGCTCTTAATAAGATCTTAATGAGGCTTCAATAAGGGCTTAATAAGGCTTGAATAAGGAGGGCTTACTAAGGGCTTAATAAGGCCTTAATAAGGGCTTAATAAGGCCTTAATAAGGGCTTAATAAGGGCTTAATAGGCGCTCCAGCCGGAGTGGGATGGGGGGGGTGGGTGGGGCGAGGGGTGGTGGGTGAGGGGCAGGAGGTGCGAAGAGGGGGGGCTGCAGAGAAAGGGTGGGGGTGGTGGGTGGGGGAAGTGCCCAGCCCGCCCCACCCGCCTTGAGCCGGGTCCCGGCTCCCTCCCCCTTCCCCCCCCCGCCTGCCCCCTCACCACAGCCACACCCCGAACCCCTCCCACAGCCAGGCCCAAAACCGGGCAGGAGCCGTTTCCTGCCCAGGCCCCTACCCTTTTCAGGCGGGGAGGGGGGGGTGCCAGGGGCCTGGAGGGGGGGGGAGTAGTGTGTTTCCGGAAACCAGTTTCCGGAATTGTGTTTCCGGAAATCATGTTTCCGGAGTTCTGTTTCCGGAAACCACGTTTCCGGAGTTGTGTTTCCGGAAACCAGTTTCCGGAATTGTGTTTCCGGAAACCAGGTTTCCGGAGTTGTGTTTCCGGAAAGCAGTTTCCAGTGTTGTGTTTCCCTAAAGCAGTTGTGTTTCTGGAAACCAAGGCGTTTGTGTTTCCCTGAATTAAGGGTAGGAGGGGTAAGGTGGATAAGGCCTTAATAAGGGCTTAATAAGGCCTTAATAAGGGCTTAATAAGGCCGTAATAAGGGCTTAATATGGCCGTAATAAGGGCTTAATAAGGCCTTAACAAGGGGGCTCGGGCTCGGGCTTCGGGGCTCGGGGCTCGGGCGCCCCCACCCCCACCCCCACCCACACCCCCACCCCAACCCCCCCACCTCCTCGGCGGGCTCGGGGTTGGGGGCACCACCCCCCACCCCCACCCACTCCCCCCACCCCCCACCTCACCCACCACCCCCCACCCACCCCATTAAGGGCTTAATAAGCCTTAGTAAAAGCTTAATAAAGCCTTAATAAGGGCTTAATAAGGCCTATAAAGGCTTAATAAAGCCTTAATAAGAAAAGTTTCCGAACCGTTGTTTCCGAGCGGAAGTTTCCGGACCGTTGTTTCCGAGGGGAAGTTTCCAGACCGTTTTCCGAGCGGAAGTTTCCCGACCATTGTTTCCGAGCGGTTGTTTCCAAGCCTCCCCCCCGTCCCCACCCCCACCCCCACCCCCTCCTCGGCTGCGGGCTCGGGGTTGGGGGCACTCAGAGGAGGGGAGGGGAGGGCGGGAAGGGGGGCTGCACAGGAAGGGTGGGGTAGGGGGAGTGGGTAGGTGGGGTGAGGGGGGGCAGCGGGGGAGGCAGAGGGGTGCCTTCTACCATTTCCTGCCCAGGGGCAGGGGGCAAGGGGCAGCGGGGGGGGGGGCAGGCACGGGGGAAGCAGGGCGGCAGGGAGGTGGCTCCATGCGGGTTCGGAGTGCCCCCTACCGTTTCCTGCCCAGGCCCAAACCCCCTTGAATTTCAGGCGGGGAGGGTGGGGTGCCAGGGCCTGGAGGGGGGGGGGGGTAGTGTGTTTCCGGAAACCAGTTTCCGGAATTGTGTTTTCGGAAATCATGTTTCCGGAGTTCTGTTTCCGGAAACCACGTTTCCGGAGTTGTGTTTCCGGAAACCAGTTTCCGGAATTGTGTTTCCGGAAACCACGTTTCCGGAGTTGTGTTTCCGGAAAGCAGGGGCTTATAAAACCCTTAATAAGAGCTTAATGAAGCTTTAATCAGGGCTTGATAAGGCTTGAATAAGGGCTTCATAAGGGCTTAATAAGGGCTTAATAAAGCCTTAATAAGGTCTTAATAAGGGCTTAATAAGGCCTTAATAAGGGCTTACTAAACCCTTAATAAGAGCTTAATAAGGGCTTAATAAAGGCTTAATAAAGGCGCTCCAGCCGGAGTGGCAGGCGGCGTGGGGTGGAGGTGGGGTGGGGTGGAGGGGTTTCCCCGCGCCCCACCCCCCCCACCCCCACCCCACCTCCTCGGCTGGGGGCACCTACCCCACCCACACCCCACCCCACCCACCCACCCCACCCCACCACCCCACCACCACAGGAGGGAAGGGGGAAGGGGACACCCCCCCACCCCACCCCACACCCACCCCACCCCCCACCCACCCCACCACCCCACCCCCACCCACCCCACCCACCCCACCGGGGACAGGTAAGGGCTGGGGGGCGGGGGGGTGTTTGGAGCATATTTGCAGTGAATGGGTGCTGAGAATCGCTATGTAGTGAAACTAGACTAGAACTTAGTGGAAAACAAGTGTAACTCTTGTAAAACATTCACATTCCGGAATGATGCGCTGGGGAGCTCCTATAGATGGTCCGTGCGAGCCTCAGAAGTCCGATGCAGTGAACATGCCTCGCAACGGTCCAATGAATCAAGTACAAGCGCAAGACGAGTGCGAGAAAAGCACGTGCCCAAGTCGTCACACGGCCTCGCGCCTGCACTAAGATCATCTGGATGATAAGGACCGTAGAACCACAACTTTTGCTGGATATCCATTATCCGGGAGGTTCAGTATGGTGTTTCCAGGCTGGGATGCACCTTCACAGTGCCCGTGTATCATCCTAGCAATGCAGATACGCGTGTCAAACTTGCTTGCCAAGCGATCTGCTCGAGGAGTACCTGCTAAAGGCAACACGTCCGCCCGCATTAGCAGCGGACGCTGTCGTACCAGCAGCGGACGCAATGGCTTTCGACCAGCACGGCCGGGTTGTGAGTCTGCGACTCAGTGCGTGTTGTGTTTCCCTAAAGCAGTTGTGTTTCTGGAAACCAAGGCGTTTGTGTTTCCCTGAATTAAGGGTAGGAGGGGTAAGGTGGATAAGGCCTTAATAAGGGCTTAATAAGGCCTTAATAAGGGCTTAATAAGGCCGTAATAAGGGCTTAATATGGCCGTAATAAGGGCTTAATAAGGCCTTAACAAGGGGGCTCGGGCTCGGGCTTCGGGGCTCGGGGCTCGGGCGCCCCCACCCCCACCCCCACCCACACCCCCACCTCAACCCCCCAACCTCCTCGGCGGGCGCTCTACCACCCCGCCCCGCCCCACCCCACCCCACCCCCCACCCCCCCACCCCGCCACCCCACCCCACCCACCACCCCCCACCATTGTTTCCGCCCACCTCCTCGGCTGCGGGCTCCGGGTTGGGGGCACCCACAGGAGGGGAGGGGAGGGCGGGAAGGGGGGGGGAGAGTGGGTAGGGGCAGGCGGGGAGCCGGCTCGAGGCGGGTTCGGAGTGCCCCCTACCGTTTCCTGCCCAGGCCCCAACCCCCTTGAATTTCAGGCGGGGAGGGTGGGGGTGCCAGGGGCTTGGAGGGGGGGGGAGTAGTCCAAGTTTTTCAAGCCAATGCCAAAAGCTTAATTTCAAAATCAAATTTTTTCAAGCTTAATTTTTGGAATCCAAATCCAAAAGCTTAATTCCAAAAGCTTAATTTCAAACAATTAATTCGAAAAGCTTAATTCCAAGATTCAATTTCAAAAAGCTTAATTTTTTGATAAGGCCTTAATAAGGGCTTAAAAAAAACCTTAATAAGGGCTTAATAAGGCTTGAATAAGGATTTAATAAGGCCATAATAAGGGCTCTGAATAAGAGCTTAATGAAGCTTCAATAAGGGCTTAATAAGGCTTGAATAAGGGCTTAATAAAGGCTTAATAAGGGTTTAATAAAGCCTTAATAAGGGCTTACTAAGGGCTTAATAAAGCTTTAATAAGGGCTTAATAAGGCTTTAATAAGGGCTTAATAAGGGCTTAATAAGGGCTTCATAAGGGCTTAATAAGGGCTTAATAAGCGCTCCAGCCGGAGTGGGTGGGGTGGGACCCCCAACCTCCTCGGCGGGCTGGGGACCCACTCCCCCTACCCACCCCACCCCGCCCCCACCCCACCCCACCCCCCCGCCACCCCACCCACCCACCCCCCCCACCATTGTTTCCGAGCGCCCCCCGCCCCCACCCCCCCCCCCACCTCCTCGGCTGCGGGCTCCGGGTTGGGGGCACCCACAGGAGGGGAGGGGAGGGCGGGAAGGGGGGGGGAGGGGCAGGCGGGGAGCCGGCTCGAGGCGGGTTCGGAGTGCCCCCTACCGTTTCCTGCCCAGGCCCCAACCCCCTTGAATTTCAGGCGGGGAGGGTGGGGGTGCCAGGGCCTGGAGGGGGGGGGGAGTAGTGTGTTTCCGGAAACCAGTTTCCGGAATTGTGTTTCCGGAAATCATGTTTCCGAATTTCTGTTTCCGGAAACCACGTTTCCGGAGTTGTGTTTCCGGAAACCAGTTTCCGGAATTGTGTTTCCGGAAACCACGTTTCCGGAGTTGTGTTTCCGGAAAGCAGTTTCCAGTATTGGGCTCCTTAATAAGAGCTTAATGAAGCTTTAATGAGGGCTTAATAAGGCTTGAATAAGGGCTTAATAAGGGCTTAATAAGGGCTTAATGAAGCCTTAATAAGGGCTTAATAAGGGCTTAATAAGGCCTTAATAAGGGCTTATTAAACCCTTAATAAGAGCTTAATAAGGGCTTAATAAAGGCTTAATAAAGGCGCTCCAGCCGGAGTGGCAGGCGGCGTGGGACCCCCACCCCCCACACCCCCACCCCCACCCCCTCGGCTGGGCGCACCTACCCCACCCACCCCACCCCACCCACCCACCCCACCCCACCCCCCCAACCCCCACACCCACCCCACCCCCACCCACCCCCACCACCCCCACCCACCCCACCCACCCCACCGGGGACAGGTAAGGGCTGGGGGGCGGGGGGGTGTTTGGAGCATATTTGCAGTGAATGGGTGCTGAGAATCGCTATGTAGTGAAACTAGACTAGGACTTAGTGGAAAACAAGTGTAACTCTTATAAAACATTCACATTCCGGAATGATGCGCTGGGGAGCTCCTATAGATGGTCCGTGCGAGCCTCAGAAGTCCGATGCAGTGAACATGCCTCGCAACGGTCCAATGAACCAAGTACAAGCGCAAGACGAGTGCGAGAAAAGCACGTGCCCAAGTCGTCACACGGCCTCGCGCCTGCACTAAGATCATCTGGATGATAAGGACCGTAGAACCACAACTTTTGCTGGATATCCATTATCCGGGAGGTTCAGTATGGTGTTTCCAGGCTGGGATGCACCTTCACAGTGCCCGTGTATCATCCTAGCAATGCAGATACGCGTGTCAAACTTGCTTGCCAAGCGATCTGCTCGAGGAGTACCTGCTAAAGGCAACACGTCCGCCCGCATTAGCAGCGGACGCTGTCGTACCAGCAGCGGACGCAATGGCTTTCGACCAGCACGGCCGGGTTGTGAGTCTGCGACTCAGTGCGTGTTGTGTTTCCCTAAAGCAGTTGTGTTTCTGGAAACCAAGGCGTTTGTGTTTCCCTGAATTAAGGGTAGGAGGGGTAAGGTGGATAAGGCCGTAATAAGGGCTTAATAAGGCCTTAATAAGGGCTTAATAAGGCCGTAATAAGGGCTTAATATGGCCGTAATAAGGGCTTAATAAGGCCTTAACAAGGGGGCTCGGGCTCGGGCTTCGGGGCTCTCGGGCGCCCCCACCCCCACCCCACCCACACCCCCACCCAACCCCCCAACCTCCTCGGCGGGCGCTCTACCCACCTCACCCCACGCCACCCCGCCCACCCCACCCCACCCCCCACCCCACCCCACCCCCCACCCCCCGACCCCGCCACCCCACCCCACCATTGTTTCCGAGCGCCCCGCCCCCACCCCCCCCCACACCCCCGCCCTCCACCTCCTCGGCTGCGGGCTCCGGGTTGGGGGCACAGGAGGGGAGGGGAGGGCGGGAAGGCAGGCGGGGAGCCGGCTCGAGGCGGGTTCGGAGTGCCCCCTACCGTTTCCTGCCCAGGCTTGGAGGGGGGGGGAGTAGTCCAAGTTTTTCAAGCCAATGCCAAAAGCTTAATTTCAAAATCAAATTTTTTCAAGCTTAATTTTTGGAATCCAAATCCAAAAGCTTAATTCCAAAAGCTTAATTTCAAACAATTAATTCGAAAAGCTTAATTCCAAGATTCAATTTCAAAAAGCTTAATTTTTTGATAAGGCCTTAATAAGGGCTTAAAAAAACCTTAATAAGGGCTTAATAAGGCTTGAATAAGGATTTAATAAGGCCATAATAAGGGCTCTGAATAAGAGCTTAATGAAGCTTCAATAAGGGCTTAATAAGGCTTGAATAAGGGCTTAATAAAGGCTTAATAAGGGTTTAATAAAGCCTTAATAAGGGCTTACTAAGGGCTTAATAAAGCTTTAATAAGGGCTTAATAAGGCTTTAATAAGGGCTTAATAAGGGCTTAATAAGGGCTTCATAAGGGCTTAATAAGGGCTTAATAAGCGCTCCAGCCGGAGTGGGTGGGGTGGGACCCCCAACCTCCTCGGCGGGCTGGGGACCCACTCCCCCTACCCACCCCACCCCGCCCCCACCCCACCCCACCCCCCCGCCACCCCACCCACCCACCCCCCCCACCATTGTTTCCGAGCGCCCCCCGCCCCCACCCCCCCCCCCACCTCCTCGGCTGCGGGCTCCGGGTTGGGGGCACCCACAGGAGGGGAGGGGAGGGCGGGAAGGGGGGGGGAGGGGCAGGCGGGGAGCCGGCTCGAGGCGGGTTCGGAGTGCCCCCTACCGTTTCCTGCCCAGGCCCCAACCCCCTTGAATTTCAGGCGGGGAGGGTGGGGGTGCCAGGGCCTGGAGGGGGGGGGGAGTAGTGTGTTTCCGGAAACCAGTTTCCGGAATTGTGTTTCCGGAAATCATGTTTCCGAATTTCTGTTTCCGGAAACCACGTTTCCGGAGTTGTGTTTCCGGAAACCAGTTTCCGGAATTGTGTTTCCGGAAACCACGTTTCCGGAGTTGTGTTTCCGGAAAGCAGTTTCCAGTATTGGGCTCCTTAATAAGAGCTTAATGAAGCTTTAATGAGGGCTTAATAAGGCTTGAATAAGGGCTTAATAAGGGCTTAATAAGGGCTTAATGAAGCCTTAATAAGGGCTTAATAAGGGCTTAATAAGGCCTTAATAAGGGCTTATTAAACCCTTAATAAGAGCTTAATAAGGGCTTAATAAAGGCTTAATAAAGGCGCTCCAGCCGGAGTGGCAGGCGGCGTGGGACCCCCACCCCCCACACCCCCACCCCCACCCCCTCGGCTGGGCGCACCTACCCCACCCACCCCACCCCACCCACCCACCCCACCCCACCCCCCCAACCCCCACACCCACCCCACCCCCACCCACCCCCACCACCCCCACCCACCCCACCCACCCCACCGGGGACAGGTAAGGGCTGGGGGGCGGGGGGGTGTTTGGAGCATATTTGCAGTGAATGGGTGCTGAGAATCGCTATGTAGTGAAACTAGACTAGAACTTAGTGGAAAACAAGTGTAACTCTTGTAAAACATTCACATTCCGGAATGATGCGCTGGGGAGCTCCTATAGATGGTCCGTGCGAGCCTCAGAAGTCCGATGCAGTGAACATGCCTCGCAACGGTCCAATGAATCAAGTACAAGCGCAAGACGAGTGCGAGAAAAGCACGTGCCCAAGTCGTCACACGGCCTCGCGCCTGCACTAAGATCATCTGGATGATAAGGACCGTAGAACCACAACTTTTGCTGGATATCCATTATCCGGGAGGTTCAGTATGGTGTTTCCAGGCTGGGATGCACCTTCACAGTGCCCGTGTATCATCCTAGCAATGCAGATACGCGTGTCAAACTTGCTTGCCAAGCGATCTGCTCGAGGAGTACCTGCTAAAGGCAACACGTCCGCCCGCATTAGCAGCGGACGCTGTCGTACCAGCAGCGGACGCAATGGCTTTCGACCAGCACGGCCGGGTTGTGAGTCTGCGACTCAGTGCACCGCAGAGAGACGAGGCGCAGTGGTTCGTGAGTTAAAACCGAATACACGACAGGTGCACAAAGTCAAGCTTACGAGCATGCGAGTCCGGACAAGATCGTGCTCGTCGTGGCAGTCTTAGTTTTCGATCGCATTGTCACGCCTCGGGAGGAACGGTCGAGCGACATTGACTGCAGGTCGATGGACAATAGCCGGAAGCGTGATTGAAGATAGTCATCATTGCCTCAGCATGCAAAAACACCGAGGAAGCGCACAGCCGAAACATAATTATGTTTGACGACCAAGGTCGGTTTCTTGATATGAAACATCTGATTCGGGGAACTTGCCGGCGAGACTTTCCGAAAACCGAGTCGAAAAATGAAAGAGCACGGTGTGGTGCTTGGCGATGTTTGCAGCCACGTAGAGCGTCGAGAGCGTTAAGATGCATGTCGGCGGTGTTCGAAACTGTGTAGGGTTCAAAGTTAAAGCTGGAGTTTCACGCAACCCAGACTCCAAAGCCATCTGCCACTCCAGTCAAGCACATCCCACCGCTGGCGTGGAAGCCACATTGCCAGCTGAACTAGCGTCGTCAGTCTGAATAGGATTGCCGAACATGCATGCAACACATTGGATTGCGCCTGTGCATTGAAGCGTCCATGGAGGCAAGCCGCTACAGTCCTTGGGTTCCAAAGCACACTTCCCCCCGCCCCACCAACCCTTCCCCCCCCCAGAGGGACGAAGGGAGGGGACAGGGGGACTTCTAGATCGAAGGGGGGACGAGAGGGAGGAAACACAGCGACATCATTAAGAGAGCCTTGGAAAAGGATCCAAAGATGCCCAAGCAATCAGTGCCAGCCTTTGCAAAAATCATCCCTGAGTGGGGTTCACCCGCTCGTGTATAGTATTCGACCGAAATCAAAACGAAGCTGGAGGCTGGAATGAAGCCGGAAGACCCGCTTACTCGGCTGGTTCGCTTATGCCCGGGGTGCCAAGTGCTCATCCTCAACCTGAACGAGGCCGGGAGCTGGAATGAGGCCGGAAGGGTCACTGACCCGCTTATCCTCAACGTCTGGGATGCCAGATGCTTGTCCTCAGCCGGAACGAGGCCGGAACCGCTTGCCCGGCTTACTCTCAACCTGTGTGGGGTGCCAGGTGTCGTCCCCAACCCGAAAACCCGGCTGGTTCGCTTCTCCTGAACCTGTTTGGGGTACCAGGTGCTTATCCTCAACCTGAACGAAGCAGGGAGCTCAAATGAGGCCGGAAGGGTCACTGACCCGACATATCCTGTATGGGGTGCCACGTGCTTATCCTCATTCTCAACCTAAACGAAGCAGGGAGCTGCAGCGAGGCCAGAGGGAGCGCTTACCGGCTGGTGCGCTCATCCTCAACGTGTTTGGGATGCTAGGTGCTTATCCGAACGAAGCGAGGAGCTGGAATGAGGCTGGAAGGCCCGCTTACCCGGCTAGTACGCTTCTCGTCAACCTGTATGCGGTGCCAGGTGCTTATTATCATCAGCGTGAGCGAAGCCAAGAGCTGGATTGAGGCCAGAAGGGCCGCTTAATTGCCCAGCTGGTTCGCTTCTCCTGAACCTGTATGGGGTGCCAGGCGATTACCTTCAACCTGAACGAGGCGGGGAGCTGGAAGTACCGCTGCAGTGTGTGCGCGGAAAACAAAGCCCACGTGCAGAGAATCTACCAAATGCCCCGTGGAATTAAGTGCAAAATCATCCCATGCAGAAACCTGGACAATTGTTGATATCTGGAAAGGCAGAAGAAAACAAACTAGTTTACAAAAGCTGCGATTCAACTGTGTAATGTCTGGCTTGAAGACTCGACAGCATCAGCACTCAGCCTTCTTTAGCAGATCTGTTATAGTTGCCACGCTAATTTCGGCCTTCTTTAGCAGATCCATTATAGCTGGCACGCTGGGTTCGGTACGATGCGCCTCCAGGCCTGGCAGGATAGGTCTGATAAGTTCGTTTACCTCAATATTTTGCAATTCATGCTAAAAGATTGAGAACTTAGATTATCTGTTTTCTACAGTTATAGATAATATGTTATATCAAGTTGAAAAGGACGCGACAGCCGACTTGCGAAGTCCCGAGCTGAGATGCATGTGCACCGACTTTCGAGAAATATGGAATGCGTTCTCGAGCAAATGCTTCTCAGATCTTCTCTACACCGTTTAGGACTCTGCAGAAGCTCGCTGGCGCAAACTCCGAGAGATCAAGGATAAGCTGCATGCAGAGGCCTCAGACGCTCCGGAAGTCCATATGTACACTTCCTACGAGCCTCGCTGCAAGGGTATCGGGTAGATCCAGAAGGTCGTGGACGTTCCCACGGACCAACAGGGCTTCTGGACATTGCTTTGGCTCGCGTCGGTAACCGCACTGGGTCTGGTCACTTGACCTGCAAAATGGATGCTGGGCCCACGGACATGTCTCCATCATTCTTGAGGCTTTGGTTGATCCGCAAGCCGGCAAGAGCTGCAAACGGCGAATGTGCAGCTTGCCAGGCAAAGAAATCGAGGACAAGGCGCCTAAGCTCCTGCTCCCACGTCTGGGCTTGGGAGGATGACCTTCTGGACGAGGCAGGAACACGCGTTGACAGATAACTCCTGCACACCAACTTTTGGCCAAGTGTGCCTGCCAGGTCTGAGCAGCCGCCGCAGTGCGTGCGCGGCAGGGATGCCAAAACAAAAGAGTCCTGGGCGCTTGGCGTCGAAGCTCCAAATGAATCCACGCAAAATCCTGGAAGCTTGCCTCAACAAGTCTTTATGTTCAACTTTATCTAGGCTCAAAAGATCATTTGCATCCGCAACCCTCGATTTTCGTTGCTTAAGGCGCGTGAGGATCCTTGCAGCCCACATGACAAGGGCCTTGTTGCCGCTACGCTCCGCAGGATGGACCAAAGCGCAGCAGCTTGTGTGCAGCCAGCCTCTCAGAACTGCTCAGCCACAGCCGAATTGTAGACTTGTCTCAACGATGCCAGGCGGAACTATGCAGCCGAGAAAGCATGGCGCAACACGCTAACAAGAAAGCAGTCGCTGCCTCGTTTCAAGTTACCACCATCACCACAACGTGCTCCCATGTCAGGTTGAAGAAGTGGACATCGGCGACAGCCGACGAGCGAAGTCCCGAGCTGAGATGCATGAGCATTGACTTTGGAGAAATATCGAATGCGCACTTCAACAAATGCCGGTCAGATCGTCTTTACGCCGTTTGGGACTTCGCAGAAGCCCGCTGGCGCAAAATCCGAGAGATCAAGGACAAGCTGTGTGCAGAGGTCTCAGACGCTCCGGAGGTCCACATGTACACTCGATGCGGGCCTCGCTGCAAGGGCATCGGAAGGATCCAGAAGGCCGTGGACGT
>CAJNDT010003016.1:0-26168 GCA_905221615.1 Symbiodinium sp. CCMP2592 | reverse complement strand
GGTGACACTGCCACAGAGGCCTGCTGGTTGGTTGACCTATTTGTCTGCCGCCTCGTTTGCAGCGCAAAAGTGTCTTGTTAATGTTCTCTTTGCGCAGCGTAGCCTTTATCGATTTTGAGAAGCTGCTAGGCGACGGTTAGATCCTTTGCCGACCACAAAGTGCGGAGCTTGACCAACACAGGAAGAGGGCACGAAGCGCCCCTGGCCTTTGACTCCACCAAGGCCATCTCGGATTTTTGCGAGCAGATATACAACCAGCAGCCCCTTGCGAAGTGAACCCGTCATGTCTGCAACTTAGCGTTGGATTCTTTGCCTCAAGTGAGATGAGGCAAAGCCTGCAGGGCCATGTGTGCCAATCTCTGCAGAAGTCGCTTGCCACAACTGTTTAATTCCGTCTGCAGGCGCCTTGGTGAGGACACGAGGGAAACGGCTAGTGACTAGTGCCCCTGATTTATAGCTCATGAGTTAATTCACCGGTGCAACCGCGTCATGAGCACAGCACTGCACTCCCAAGACGCTCTTGCTGTTTGGAGATTGCAGCCAGAAGCTCCAGAGTTCCGAACTTTGCCGGTGCAGCCCGCTGGCAGAGCGCCTGAAGAAAAGAGATTTGCGGCTTTTCTGCTGCGACCCTGTGGTCCTTCAAGAAGGCAGTCCCGTGATGGGTGGAGACCGGGGGCTCCGATCGCTCTGGTCTTGGCAGAACCGAGGTGGTGGTTTTCACGGCCTCGGCGAGCATCTATGCTGACAAGGTCCTGGACTTCCTGGATCCAGGACTTCTGCTTTGAGGGTTTCGAGCTGCGAAGCCACGGGGGACGGCTGCTAGGGCGGATTCTCATCGCGCACCGCTTGTACAGAGAGGTCCGGGCCCGACATGACTTGGGTTCCCCCAAAAGCGCCCTGCTGTGCACAGGCTTGCACCGAGATTGCCGGGGGCCACTTCAAGGACGGGCACATCGTATGGCGCTTGGAGCAGACCCCCCAAAAATACGTTTGCTTGATCTCAAGCGCAGGACCTTCGAAAGCTCGGCAGGCACATGAAGGCCATGGGCAGACACCCGCAAACCCTCGCGCGAAACATCCTACGACGTAGGAGCCAACGACACATGTGAGCCAGATCAGCTTGTTGCGATGTTGACGGACTCGTTTCTCTCGCTCGCGGTGCGTTGGTTGCGCTTCTCTCAGCATTACCTTTGCACCGAACCCTTCCTCGGGTCATCTCCGCCGAAATCGTGGCTCCGGTCCATCAGCGCAAACCCCGTTTCCCCATGTTTTCTGATCCCTCTGGACACACCTTTCGATAAGTCGTCGAAGCCCTTGCTCCAAGCGCCAAATCTTTGCACGCTTGGGTCGTCGGCATGCCGCATGCCAGCTCCGAACCTTAAGCGACTAGCAACAGAAAGTATGACGAACTGGCTAGATGGGTCGCAATTGCACGCAGATCGCCTTTCAACTGCGGAGCCTGGATTTGGTTACAGCCCCAAGCTTTGTGTCGGAGGATGTGGTTCTGGTGGACAACTCACCCCTGGCACCCGGACTCGTTCCCGAGAACGGACTTCTGGTGAGGCCCTCAGTCATTTCGCCCTTTGCAACTGTGAAAGCTGACAGCTCAGAGCAGAACTTCGCAAGAGGTCGCAAGCTTTGGATTTGGCCAAGGGTTTAATCGCCGCGTGTTTTGTGTCAGGGTGCTCATTCGGGCTTTGCTGCAGCGGAATGTCTTGAGCATTGTTGTGCGAGTGTGGGCAGTGCCTTTTGCAAGTCTATGGAGGCTTGTGTTGCCATAGCTAAGTTCTGTTGGTCCGCATGACTGTTGAGGGGTTCCTAGATTGTCATAGTTTGTTGTGTTGCGGTGGAGTCTATGAGAATAGAATGACAGGAAGTAGTGTAGCAGTACTTGCGGGTCGGTGACCTGCAAGGTGTCGAGCTGGTACGGCGATGACTGGCAGGAGCCGTGGGTGACCATATGTGACCATGTCGTGTTGCGGAAAGCCGTGGTCAGCATGTGCATGGGCCATGAGCTTGTCCAACAGCTCAAGCACAGAAATTGACAAACACAAGTCCGCTGAAAGGCGGCAGCTTAAGCCAGATCCTTCATGCATACGACGCCGGCCAGTAGGCCCGGAATCAGCTCATCCGAACTGCGCCTTGCGACTCATGGCCCATGGCTTCACGCCACGCGCATCAGCTGTGTGGAGTCCAAGGCTGTCTGCAGTTTCTGGAGCCCAAGGCTTTCGTCGAAGAGCTGACCCGGCAAAGCTTCGCCATCGTCTCTTGTCCAGCGGACGTGGCCAGGCCGGTCCGGTTGGCCATGCAACGCGCCGAGGCTCTCCTTGGCATCTCAGCAGCGACAGGGCTTTGCTTGAACTACAAGCGGCAGAAAGATCTCAAACAGCGGCTTCAGGTGAGGCGCACTGGCAATGGCCTCCATGCCGCCGAAGATGACCCAGCAATCCTGTCATCTTCCTTCGAGGTGATGGAGGCAGTGGCGCAGGTGTCGATGGAAGCATGGTGCGACAGCCAAGGCTTCCCCTCGCAGGCGGCAAAGAGCCACTTCGGCGACCTGTCCTTCGGGGAGGAAGGATATCCCGAGCAGGGGCATGGGGATCCCGGTACTTCCGCAAAAGGCAAATCGGTCTTAAATCTTTACCATTACTTCAACGAAGATCCTGAAGAACCATGCCGCCAGCATGCGGATCCGGGACTCGTGACCGTCCTTTGCTGCAGTAGCACCAGGAAGGGCTTGGAGGTCCGGCTGCCCCTCGAACCCGGTGGTGCACCCGGCTTGCCTGCCACCTATGACGAGGAGTGGCAGGATGTGGAAGCAGCGATGGACCTGCGGCGTACCGACGCCCAAGTGTCCCAAGATCCCAGCAACAGCGCACCGGAGGCCTTCTGCTTCCTCGTGATCGTGGGCGAGACCTTGGAGCGCCTAAGTGCTGGCCATCACCCCGCTTGCCTGCATCGCGTGGCTCGAACAAGTGAGCCACGCTTCAATATGGCCTTTGAGCTCCGGCCTCGCTGCAACGTTTGGCACCCCTGGCAGCAGCTCCTCGCTCCTCAGAGCGGATAGAAAAAGCCTCTCACCGCGAATCGAAATGCACCCCGGCCGCCACCACGGCTGCCCAGTCTCTACTCACCCAGGATACGGAGCTCAACAGCGTGGTCGTGCTCTTGAACAAGGCGTTCCCTGGCATCCTCTCTGCTTGTCTGTCTTCTTGAAGTCTCTTGCAGCATGTGGTGCTCTGGTTGCTTCTTTTGTGGGGGCCCATGCGAGTCAAATCGCCATGCACTGCGAAGCTTGCTTGTTGCCGGCACTCCGCGGCCATCTCAGCTTTGGGGCACGGCTGTGAGACGGCCCTTGACCGAGCCTTGGCGGCAGTCGCAAGCTTCAAGAAACAGATGAAACAGACGATGCATGCCTTCCGAGTTTCCTTTTGCACATGAAAGGGGCAGCCGCGCCATGTGCCGACCTTGGTTGCTTCGAGATCGGGAGGATCTTTGGGCTTGTGTTGAAGTATGCACGCCGATGTGCTGGAGGGAGAAGCGGCCGCGGCGCTTGCTTGGCTGCGGTCTCCTGACAGCTTTGCTCGTGCCTTGGCCCCAGCTGCGCGAAAGGCTGGATCGTCAGACTTGCGCACACACACACACACACACTAGAGTGCGGAGCGATTATTGGAGGTCGTGGTCGTGTGTCAGTGCCGAGTGCTCAGACCTCGTTCAGCACAGGCCGCTAGCCGCAAGTTCAAAGCAATGGGAGGGGTTCTGCAAAGATGCCAAGGTCAGACATCTCTCCGCTCACAACTCTGCGCGGCAGCATCTTGTTTGCACTGCAGCTCCGCTTGGCAAGCGGGCCAAAGTGTCCTGCAGTGCAGTATCATGTCGTGGCAGGACGACGTTCTCTCTGTGGAAGGTGACACCGAAGAAACCAGCGGCAGTGACGGCCCCGACAGACGTGGTATGCATCCATAACCATTGACACGCAGCTGTACCGGGCTAATTAAGCCATTGCTGCTCTTGCAGGCTTCTTGTTCCATGCTATATCAAACAGACTTGGACCCCGATACAGAATTAAACCTGCTAATTCCACAACCATCATTGCCAGATAAAAGTCTTGTGGTCGTTGCTGCCGGCACCGCTACTGCCATCGCTGCCGCAATCGCTTCTGCGCCATCGCCAGCTTCGTCAGACTCATAGTCATAGTCATCCTCGTGAGGGAGCATTAGCCATCTTGTTGCTGGTGCTGGCGAACACAGCTGCCGAAACTATCTCGACGCGTAGACCCCTATTCGTGTTTGGAAATTTCTGGAAGCCTCTAGGCGGACGATGGCGAGGGGGAGGAGGAGGACGACGTGCCCAACAAGAAGGGGCCGGGGTCTCTTGCGGCTGCGAGTGTCAGAGCTCAGCTCTCGGCCACAGTGGACCAAAATCACTTCGACCGACGATGGTGATGAAAGCATTGACCCACAACTTGATATTTCAAAGCCGCATGTCCTGGCCGTAAACCCGTGTGAAGCCCAGAAGACTCAACAAAATACCAGCAACAAGGGAAACGACTGCATACGTTGACGTCCTTTTTACGCTAAGTGCTGCAGTTGCCTGCAATTTGGACACGCTCCTCTCACTGTTGTGGTGTTGGCAACAAGTGACGTCATTGAAGCCGCGCTTCCGAATGTCGTGCAGTATGTCAATGACCAGTTTCAGCCCACTGGAATTGTGATACAGTTTGAAGTCTTACCTGATGCATTTGTCATGCGTGCTGTTGACGACATCTTTCAGTGATACAGAGTGCAATCGTCATGTGTGCTGGCATCTAACAGGTCCATAGCTTCGAGAAGGGAAACGACTGCACGGCAAAGAGGGGGTAGGCAAACCTAACATTGTACTCGCAGTCAGTAAAAGACCCCTTTTACTCGGGGCATGATGGCGACACCCGGGGTCTTCTTCACATGTCAACCCAGGCCCTTGGGATGGTTGCATTACGCATCTTGGCAGCATCCTAGGCTGTTGAGGTTCATCTGCCAAGCTGACAGGTGAGACACGGGAACCAGTGGATAAGGAAATCGAAGCTGGTATGTTGAGTTTGGGAAGCGGTTGAATCAGTGCGCCGTCGCCTGTTCGGGGCATTTTCATTCCTTGGTCTGACTTTTTATGTTTATGAACTGCTGGAGAGCTGTCCCTCTCGGCATTTCAGATCTCACGCAATTCGTTCTTGCAGACTGTCAGGATGTAATACTGGCGTCACGGACGTCATATCCAGTTGCGCTGATGGACCGCAACCTAGTCTTCCAGGAAAGATTGTGCACATTCATGTTGGAAGCCAGCATAGACTCATAGACGCCACTGCAACCAGAGCTTGCCTGAGATCGGCTTCACATGCTACGGCAATGTGGTTTTGCGTGGCAGCCTTGGCGAGGACTTTGCTTTCTACTGAGAGCAGTCGACAGTCTGTGCACGAGTCCTTCGTCTTGTCTCAGTGTTCTTCGGAGGGTGTGAAGTAGGTCGCCGAGTCACAGGACAAGGGAGTATCTGGTATGGTTGAAAGACTAGAGCCACTGGATTCCCGATGCACGAACGGCACATCCACTCAGGCAAAGAAAGCGCCGACAAGCCCGGAGCATACCATGGTTCCGCAAGCCTTGACAAGTACAGGACTCTCGTGTCCTTTGCAAGGCCCTACCCATCCTGGCTGTTTGGCTGGTTGCTTGGGATGGTTTGCTATACCTATCCCGGCCTGCTCCTGAGCCTCGCCTGCACTGTCGCTGGCCAAACGCATCGGCGTCTGTGCAGGTGCAGTTTTCTCAGACCTCTTGTTTGTTCCAAACGCTCCATTGAGCTAGCCTCAGCAGATCTGGCTGCGAGACATTGGGGTACTAGTGGCGCTTTTCCTGTTGAGGCGAGCGCTTACCAACAACAATATTCTGCTTTGGTTCAGCATCTGGTACCTGCTTATTCAAAACTCAATGTGGGCCAGAGCCTTGAAGCTTCTCAAGTGAGCTGCCGGGACGCGTAGCCATTGCGTAGAGGTGTATAAGGCCCTTCAGCAGAAGCATGCCTGAGACTTGGCTTGCCGCGGCCTCGGCAGCAAAAGTTTTTTTCCTGGCCACCACGGCAGGTCTTCATTTGGCTTACGACCTGGTGGCTTGCAGATGCAACTCGAGCTTCCTTACTCTTTCTGGAACGAGCCGTTGCCCATCAGCCTGTGCCGAGCGCTCAGTCCGATGCGTTTGGGCCTTACCCCTAAACATGTGCTGCAGCCATTTTGGCTCAAGTTCTATGGGCCCAAACATCCAAACCGCAAGATACGGCATATTTCATGCCATCAAATGGGCACAAGCCACAAAACTCTTGCAGCTTGGGCAGCGACTGCCCAAATCAAAGAATAAACTTCCAGACGCATATCGATAATAAGTTGTGCCGGTTTCGAACATGCCATGCAATGGAAGATGAGTTGTACCGAGAGGATCCTCTGGACGACCTCGAAGATGATGCTGATGAGGCAGACGGATTTGAAGAGTCTGAGGAGGAAGAGGACTTCGACGAGGATGTGGAGGAAGAGGAACGCGGTGAAAACGACGCGGAGACCAAAGATCTCGAGTACGAGGACGAAGATGCCTCAGTGTCCTCCATTTCCAATGAGACAGACCACAGCGACTCGGATGACGATATGCCCGAAGTCCAGCGAGGCCCTGCCCAGGTGTTCCCCGAAGAACGGTGGCGACGCCCAGTGGAGAGGCTCCGCAGCGCGCTGTTGTCCTGCTTGCTTCCTGTGCTGCTAGCAGTGCTGGTCCTCTACTCGCTTTACCGCGGAGTCAAGCTCTTTCTCCGCTCCCTCTTCGACATCTACATCGTGGTGAAGTGCCTTGTCCTGCTCGCGATTCGCATCGCTCTCTTCCCGCTCTACCTTCTGTGGCTTCTGCTGATCCCCTCCTTCATCCGTTCCTTTATCTGGGAGAAGTTTGATGAGCGGATCGGCCGTCGGCTTCGCAGAGTCGTCGCGTTCAAGCGTAGCGTGGAAGAAGTCATTTGCGACATCCCTGACATGCTTTGGGCGTGCATGCTCGCTGGGTTCCATGCTTGCCTCGTGCCGATGGGGACAACATGCCAGACCCTGTGTTGGCTTATCTGTGGTCGGACAGTCATGGAGCGCGTGCTGGATCCCTTGCATGATGCGGACGTGAACCGGGTCTCCTGGTCCAAGCGGAGGTTCATCGAGGGGCGTGGCGAGAAGCAGAAGAAGGCTGCCTCCCAGGCGATGCTGGCAGCCTCGCATCTTCGGAGGGCCAAGGCCCAGGCACTGAGGGCCAAAGCACGCAGGCGAAGGCTGCAGAGGCGTCGAAAGGAGCTCAATATCGAGCTGGCCTTGCCAGTGCACATGAAGAATAATCTGTCTCCGGACGAGCTGCGCGTTCAGCTTAAGGAGTTCGACCCATCCAAAGTAAAGAGCCGTGTGATGATCGTGGAGCGCCGCTACGCTGTCTTCGTCGGCCTTGCTTGGATGCTGTTTGGCCTGGCCGTCCTCGTTTGGACCCTCGTGGGCAGTGAGGATGAAGCGTGCAGCATCTGCACTGAGACGCCGCAGTCGGGCTTCCGGCTGTGCCGCCTTGGGGTTGGCCAAGAGTGTGCTTTCGCACATCACAGCAGCGAGGTCATCGCATCGATCGTCCTCATTGGTGTGGGCATGGTTCTGTCTATCTATGCCACGTGCCTTTACCGTCCTCGGAGCAAAAGTGGTGAGGCCATCGCCGAGGAGGAGGCCAAGGCCAAGAAGAACTACCAAGCTTTGGCTGCCCGCCTCAAGAAGACGGAGGACTTGGAAGCCCAAGTTCAAAGCATGCTCGAGGACCACTTCGAGAAGCCCTCCTGTGCCAAGCAGATGCGAGAATGCTACTATGCCAGTCCCTTGGGCTACGTGCAGTATGCCGTGGACAGTTGCGGCCGGGCAGTGATCCGACCAATCCTCCGTTGCGAGCAGCGTCGAAGGTTGCGACAGCGAAGCATCGTCGTGCAGGGAGCGCTGGCATTTCTTGCCTTTGGCTGGTTGTTGGCTTTTTGCGGCCTCTGTTCGAGGTGCCTGCATTCCTTGTGCCGCGGAAAGGCAGAGAGAAGACGGGTGAGCAAACCGGAAGGTGGAGCTTCGTCCCGCCCGAAATACAGGTGCTGCCCGGGACTCCGACGGCTCCTTGAGCGATGCTATGTGTGGCGCGCCTTCCTGTACTGGACAGGCCTCGGTGGTCGTTCCGGCTACGGCTACGGCGGTGATGACTCGAAGGTGGTGGATGCCGCGAAGCGCAGTGCTGGCGGGGGGGCGAGGACGCTGGAGGAGACCTTGGCCCAGTTTGGCTTGGACGCCATTGTGGCAAAGGAGCAGCAAACCTTCCACGGCGCTTTGCAGTCGCTCCTCACGGACGGCTATGAGGAGATCACTCAAGAAGCGGGCTGGACTGGCGCAGATATCGAGGTTCAGATACCTGAGAGGGATTTGGAACTTGAAGAGGAGGATCGTGACATGCAGCCGACGGTAGAAGTCGAGGACATGGAGATGAACGAATGCGAGGAAGAGGTGCACATCAGCTAGCCCACCGTGAGTTGTCCGGCAATGCACGCCACTGGCTTTCTCACACATCTCTGGAGGATTCTGCTGCCGCTGCCCCCACCACAAAGTCATTTCTCGGGAAAGCAGCCGTTCGAAGCAGTGAGGTGGCCAGAATCGTTGCAGGATGTTGATGTGGTTAGGCAGAAGTTGCCTGCCTCAAGTGTGCGTGCAGTCATGAGAATACAATGCATGGAGCTGCAAGAGAACAGTAGGTAGGCACATTGGCTGTGCGGGAGTGGGAAGGAGATTGAGTAGCACATGTGCATTCATCTAATTTACTCTGCATGATGTGATGGCCACTGCATGTCCTGGCTGTGAAAGCTGAATGAGGCTTGAGCGCCTGTGCTAGTTAAGGTGATAGACTTGCTTGGTTTTGAAACAGGGCATGTCCCACTGTGGATTGCCGACCTCTGCAGTGCTGCCGATTGAACACTAGTCATATTGGTTCTGATATCTCTATGTTTGGGTGTGACCATGGCGAAGCACTGCATTCACTAGTTGAGATCCTGTGACCTATGTGGAGCCTTGCCTGCCTTTTGCGAGTGTGAGCGTCGAAACATGTGCTGCACGTGAAATTGCAAAGCTCGTTTGCAAGACAGTTGCAACGATGCCCTCTCAATGCGGTGGATGCTGCACGTGAGTAGCACGGCAAGAAAAACTTGTGCAGAGAGCGACCATCGCTTGTTGCCCTGTGCCAGGTTTGCGCGAGGCGTTTGGCAGGCCGGCGGCTGCGACTTTGGGAACCATGTTGCCTGCCAGCTTCGACTGATTCTTTGGTTCAGCGACAGATCTAGCAGAACTGTCCGATTACGAATCCACAAAGCCACAACATGCTTCTTGCATGTTAGTATGGTAAAGTGTGGTACAAGGAAAGGGCAGCTATGCAATCATGTCAACTACGTCGTTGCAGGCTGAATAATTGCAAATGGCTGTATACCCTCAAAATCCTAGTAGCTCGAGCTTGAAAATTCGTATACCAAGCATGGAACCGGAATCTGAAGGGTCTGCTGCCCCAACAGTTGCAGTGAAGGCCTTCGTGTGGTGTGGTGCGGGACCCGTTGCTCGCCTAGCCAGCGGCCCAGCTTGGCTGTTTGAGGAAGTTGGACTTCTCGTGGACATGCCAAAAGAAGGATGAGAGCGGAAAAGAAGACAGGAGACTCATGCTAACGACGGCAAGCTGATACGGTTGTGCTGCCCTCCCAACAACAAAAGAAATAGTGGTATAGACGTAAGCGAGCAAGAACATCAGTAAGTAAGCAAGCAGATAGGCAAGGACGTCAGCGTCTTTGTAGGTGATTGAGCCAGCAAGCAAGCAAGGAAGTAAACCCAGTAAGCAAGTGAGCCAGCCGAATGCGAGGGCTAAGAAAGTGGGTAAGTAAGCAATTACGCAAGAAGTAAGCATGTAAGCAATGCCAGCACAGATAAGTTGAGTGAGTGACACCCTCGTAACGGGGCGAATTCACATTAGGTCATTTGGACATGGTTGTGAAACTGTCTCTTCACATGTTTCTTCAGCAAAGCACTAGGGCGTGCGGGGGGCCAGCAGCATGGTTCATGGGAGGCTTGATGCCATGGACGGACCTGTGCAGGTCGAAAAATCGATCAGGGGAGAACCCGTACCTGCCTTGGACAAGGCCGGGGAGAGGTCCTTTTTCGATTCGCTGCCGTGTTGGTGATGGCAAAATGCGTGCGTGTGTCGCAGGGTGCAGGAAGGGCCGTTGTCAAATTTTTGTGGTAGTTGTTGCAACAAAACTGCCTGTGACCGTTGGCGATCAATCTTTTCGCCGCTGGGCAGCGGTGAGCAGGTGCAACCCAACAGCTTGAACGTCTTCAAGTTTCCGCTCATTGCGATGTTCTGGAACATGATTTTCTACATGCCCTGTTCTTAGCAATTTCCGCGCTGGCCGAAGACTGGGTCTCCTCTCTTCCTGTGCTTTCTGCAGGGTGTGCTTGGCCTACTTCACTGACTGCAAGTTCTTCGATGCAGAGCCAAAGTTGGACATGGTCCAGTGTGCCGCCAAATACGAGGACTTGCATGAATGACACCCCGTCCTAGAAATGGCCGCCCGAGTTCTCCCGAGAGGATTTCTACGGCTTCTGCACCTACATGCCCTGCTTCTTGCATCTCTGCCGCGCATACTATGCCTCCTGTCTTGAACCAACGAGTGTTTGGTACGGACATACCAAAGAGACCCCTTGAACCTCAGTCCAAGTGACGAAGCTGGAGTTCCTGCTCAGGCCATGTACTCCCAGGGCGGAATGGCATCGGTCTCAGCTTTGAAACTCGCCGCATCAAAACTTCTTGTCTAGCTTTTCCCTTTCCGAAGGTCATTTTCGGCGATGGTTTCTGCATGGGCAGCAGTAGCTTGATCCAGAAGATGTCGAGCAGACAGAATGTCGCCCGGTAAGATAGGTCAGGCCGAGAGATTTTTGGAAAAAAGGTCTCTCGTGACGGCCTTGGCAGCGCCCGTCGAATTCGAGAAGTTTCAAGTTCTCCAGTTCCATCAGTTTCAGGGCCTTCTGCTGAGCTGCGGAAAGCGTGCCCTTCTGCGTACTGCCCTGGCTAATGACCTTGCTCACAAGCAGTGGCTACCTGCATGTAGTCGGTGGCCGGCCAAGGCCACCTGAAACTCTTGCCAATACCCTTCCGCTTGGTAAGTTCCTAGCATTCATGAAGAGAAGTGCGATACAGTTCCGTGTTCTGGCAAGAGACGAGGGAGCACTTGCTCGGCTGGCAGTGGCGAAGCGCCAGAGCTGGCAATCTATTGAATGCCTTGCTGTCGCACAAATGGGACGGCGGGAGAGCAGACGTCGCCTTAATCAAAGAAGTGTTCATGCCAAGATCGGCAAATGGCTGCTTACTGTCTGCTCTTTGGATCGAGCTTCAGCACTGAGCGCTAGACTCTAGACTCCGCTAGACCGAACCGGACGAATCATGTGGAAAGCACTCTTGGCAGGGCTGTTGGCCCACGTGCTAGCTGAGGAGGATGGCTCCTGCTTGCTGCAGGCCCAGCACGAGGCACACGGAATGGACAGGCGCGCGATGGCCGAGGCGAAGCAAATGAAGGCCCAGCTGAGGCATGCCTTGCATGACAAGAGTTGGAACAAGGGCTTCTGCAAAGGCGAGCCCATCACGGAGTACAACTTCAACGGCTTCAAGCACGGTGACGAGATAAAGCCGAATGCCATCAAGGGCATGACGATCACGGCCACTCGCCGTGCCACAGAGCCGGAACCGGGTTTTGGCAAGCCTTGCCCGGGGCCCCTCCTGGTTTTAGACACCCGGGAGGATTTCCGCAGTGTGGACAAGGACTTGCAGAGATGCAAAGATTGCCGAATCGTCGTTTGGTCCAAGGACGGCAACCGGCGTAAGGTCAATGACTGCGGGGAGCATCCGGGCGTGCTGGTCACGATCACCTTCAAGAAACTCCAAAGTTTGCAAGAGCTCGAGCTTTGGGACCTGGAGGAACCGACCTTCGTGGAGCTCTACGGCACCAAGAACCGTTTGCTGAAGAACATCTCCGCCCCCGACGGTCCGGGCCAGGACGGCAACCCGGCGATTTTGCAGCTCTTGACTACGCACGTGCGCACGATGAAGATCTACTTGGGAGGCTCTGGGGGAATCCGGCGTTTTACTGCATGCAAGGGCGGCAGCGTCTGGGGTGATCCCCACATCTACACCCTCGATGGCGACAAGTTCGACCTCTATGAGAACGGCACCTACACCATATTCCAGTACTCCGGCCAGAAGCTTGCGCAGCCTAAGCACAAGGGACGTGCAGAGGTGGACTGGAAGCTCTACTCCCACTACGGCGGCCCACTATGGACGGTGCAGGGCTTGCTGCTGGAGGATCGTTCCATGGGACGCTTCCGCCAGGCACTGGAGTTAAGCAGCACGGACTGCGAGTGGCGCAGCAAGACGGGGGACCGTGGCCATTGGCAGGTGCTGAGCGAGAGCGGCCACTCTGTGTCGTTGCTGGAGGACGAGGACTACGTCACAAGCTTCGAGTACGTCAACGAGAAGAAGATCACGCTGCGCATGAACGGGGAGCACGGCAGGAAGGACACGATCGTGATGAACACCGTTTGCAAGCCAAGCGGCATCAATCTGCGAGTGAGCATGCCCAACATGGCCGACAGCCAGTTCTTGGAGGGCCAAATCAATCCCGCCGGTGGTCAGCACATGAAGTTCCAGACGAATCAGGGCTGGGCAAAGTTGGGTGGCAGTGCCGAGGTTGCGGAGTTCCTCGAGGGCCTCGAGAGCAAGCATGCCTTCATCGCTGCATCCTGCGAAGATGCCGAGCGTGCCACGGCGGAGAAGCTGTGCAGCAAGCACTTGGGAGGGGAGATGCGTGCGGCCGAAGGCATCAATGCACAGATCTTCGAAGACTGCATCTCCGACGTGTGTCGAGGTGGCGAGGAGTTTGCGGAATCGGCAGCCGAGATGCTGGCAGGCCTTGGCCAGTGAGACCGCGAGGGGAGTAGCAGTAGCATTTGCTTTGCAGCCGTGTCCTCCCTCAAAGATGTCGGGGTAGGCTGAAAATGCAGTTTTAAGGATTTTTTCTTTTCGTTGTTAAACAAGTTTTCCACGCCGTATTCTTTAGGAATGCGCAGTGGTCTGAATTGTTGGAGTAGGCACGTGTCATCACGCGTCTTGCAGATGATAAAGTTGGCTGAGCCAGCTGATTGTGCACAGGCTGGTTTTGTTGGTAGATGTTGAACCAGAACTTTCGCAAAGCTGCTGTGACCTGCGCAGCTCGCCGCTGCGAAATCCTTGCCAGAGTATCTGGAGCCACTTGGAGCAGCAAAGCATGGCAAGTTCGGGAGTTTGGGGCTCCTTCGGGTGTTGGGATATGTTGGTATCTTGCAGTGCCGGCTCGAAAGAGCGATCTTTAACAACTTTTCAATAGCTTGAAGTATTCTTAACGCCTGCGCTGAGGCAGCGCTACGGCTTCAAGTCCTTCTTGCAGGCCTGCTTGTGCAAATTTGGGGATCCCTTGAAACTCTGCTGTGATCAGAGCGCACGGACCATCTGACATGTTTGCTTCGAGAGTCCACAGCAGAGATGTAGAAGATCCTGAAGTATCTAAGCCCAAGCCCCAAGCAGGAGCTTCGAAGTGCCTCGGTTCGCAACACCAAGCCCCTCCTCAGCGCGGCGACGGCCGGGCCCACGACTCTTTGAACTGCCCACAGAGGCTTCCCAAGAGGATGCTACACACATCTGCCGTCATGGAGCATCCAGCGTAGAGCTCCTGAAGATGTGAGCAATACCACGTATCCCTTGCAAGTGTTGTCACCTCCTACAAGTAGCAGCGCCCTTGTGGTCACGCCATGCAGAGGCGCTCCATCGAAGTTTCTCTGCAGGTCCGGCTGCAGATGTGGGGGATGAACGCTGGGAGTGCGGTGACCCAGGCAAGGGGGGCAAAGGGACACTGTTGTTGAAAGAGTTAGTAAAGGGCATGTGCACGTGCCGAAGTGGCAGTCGGGGAGGGAATGTGTCAAACTATCCCCGGAAGCAAGCAAGGCTCAAACCGTAGGATGGCGCTCATGCAGGTCGGGATCAAGCTCCCATGAGTTCATTCTAAAGGCAGTGCCACAGCAAGGACTCTAGCAGGTGCTTCCAGTGATCCGCGTTGAAGTTAAGACGTAAGATGTTTGTTCTCGAGCAGAATGTCAACCCCATGCCTGGATCTCAGCTTGCCATTGTCCGGGTTCCCGAAAGGGTGGTGGTCGTGGTGGTGGTGGTTGTCCCATCCGTCAACCGATAATCCCAGGTTTCGGCCTCCTTTGGCCCTGGCGGTCATTGCAGCCGCCGCGAAGCTGGTCACGACCGCTTGGGATGGGGCCCCAGGGTGGCTTGGAGGGGACGGGCAGAGAGTTCTGCTCTCCTTCTGGCGGAGGTCATGGACGAGCCTCTCTTGAAGAGCAGCGCAGCTCTGAACCAGGCTTTTTTAATTTACTGTCTTCGGTCTATTTCTGGCAGAGTTCAAACACCTTTCTTCTCAGGAGGTGCATGAGCCGAGGACGAAAGCCAGGGCCCCGCCGCCCCTCCGTGGCCCCGTGGATTTGTTTTTTTGAGTGCCTCTGCCTACTCAGGTGCTCAGGCTGCTGCTGCGGCTTCTGTTCTTGGCTATGGCCTTGAGCCAGCTGCTGGAGGAGGGCGAAGTCGGAGGTTCACTGTTGAGGTTGGTTGGTAGTTGCTGGTAGTTGGGTATCGAAGAAGCTGTTTCGCCGACGAGGTTCTGATGGTGTGCCCCTGCCTTTCGACTGAGGGTGCACGCCGACACCCCACTGCTTGAATGACACTACTTGTATCCTCGAGGCCTTTTCCAAACTAATACAGCAAGTCTTCCCAAGAAGAATGCAATCTCACCTCAGCTTCAATGAAGTGCCCTGGACGAAAAGCAAGTCTTCCCAAGAAGAATGTAATCTCACCCCATCTTCAATGAAGTGCCCTGGACGAGGACTTCTTCTCGGCCATAGGCTATCTGGGTCACTTCCAGGGCTTTCAGTCCCGCGGCAGCTGGAGACATTCTTTGTTTGAGACATGTTTTTGTTTCATGTGAGAAAGAGCCACCACACGGGTGTGAGTATAAAGTGCAATGACAGTACGAGTAGACAACCCTCCTTTTCATGATTATGGGAAGAGTTGCAAAGTGCAGTGTGGTGCTGGTCATCGTTTCTCACTTCCGTTTGTTCATGCTTCTTGTTATCGTCGAGTTTGCAACAGTTTTGGCACATGCTCTATTTGGTTGCACCAGTTCTTACAGCAGGGGAACGACAATCAAGAGCAGTACGCCAGCTAAAGAGACGACGACGACAAAGAAGACGACGGCTGCTACTGTTTTCGCTGTTGGATTCCGCCCGGGGATGGCTGCGTGCATTCTATTCTGTGTGCCTGCGCGCTCGTATTGTCGGGTAATGTCGGGATGCATCCGATTTTGAATACATCCTTTACTGCTGCGGGTGCTGTGTCGACGATGACATCATGAAGACGGCCATGCCTGGAAGCCGGCGAACACTGCTGCTGCTGCCCCTGCTTCCACTACCTCCCTCTCCGTCTCTCTGTCTGTCTCTGTCTCACTCTCTCTCTTGCTCTTGATCTGCTTGCCAGTACTACATCACTACATCTTACTCTGATACCGTTCCTTTGAGTTTTCTTCCTTTGCCGCTCGCCCTTGCTCGTCCCTCTCGAACATCTGCTCCTGCTTCGGCTGTTCTCAGGAAGATGCATGCCTTGGCATTGATGCTGGCCTTCAGTTCTGGCACTCAGCTGATCTTGTCTCTCGCCGACAGGGCATCCAAGCATTCCCAGGTCCAAACACGGTGGCAGCAGTGGCTGGCACGTGGATGATAGAGGCTTACACTTCTGTGAGATGTGGCCTTTGTCACTGTCGGCTTGTCGCCGTGAAAGAAGCCGGCAGGTGAAAATGAGCTGGACTCATCGACTATTCCTTCAGCCCGACGTGTGCTGCCCTCGATGTCTTGGCGATGAGCATATGTTCCCAGATCATAGCCGCCGCGCTTTTCCAGGGTGCATGTGTGCCCAGGCTCGGCGTCATCTCGGATGCCATAGCTCTCGTGCCAGCCCCAAGAACGGGCTTCGAGTTCCAGAGCCGGAGAATGAGAACGCAACCGCACACTCTGAAGCTCTTTGAAGCTCCTCCAGAACCCCCATTAAATATCTAAGTGTTGTGAAGTACTACTTTCACACCCAAGATTGCCGCAAACTGTATGTGGCGGGCAAGTGCTGACATCAGATCGAAAAAAGAATCTTGGCCCATAAGCTTGCTCTTGCCGTGTCACTCCGCCTTGTTATCGTTGTTGTCTTGTATTGCCTCCAAATGCCGATTGTTGCCACTATGGTGGTGTAAAAAGTGTGGGGTTCATGGTTTCATTCAAAGACAATTTCCACCCGGAATGTCGATGGCTATCAGCGTGTTGCAGTCATCGGTTGTCGGCACTGCCAAGATTGCAAGCACACCCAGCATTCCGTAGTGTAACAACCACCAGTCGATGGACACGACTTGGCAAGTCGATTTGCAAAACCAGAGCAACAACTAAGATACATTTTAAAGAAACGAATGCAGAAAAAAAGCTACACCAAACGTGCCCTGCAGCTCTGGGAAAGCAGAAGCAATGAACACAGCCAGCACTCACTACATGCTCGCACTTGGGATTCCTATCAAGATTGATCGCCTCGCAGTTGAGATCAGAGGTGGGGGGCGGGCTGGAAACAGTGAGGCCTGGGAAGAGCCCGGCCTTGTGGCACAACTCCCCTCACTCCCCCGGCCCCCCAGCCTGGGTCCAGGATGGGCAACGTTGAGCTGTCACTGCTGGTCAGCATTTGTTGTGCGATCAAGTTTTGATGAGGAATCCTGCATTGCTGTCCAGCATCATGGCTCTGTCGGTGTTCGGTTAGCTTCTTTTATGTTTCTGGCTAGTTTGTATCGGTATTTGGCTTTCGGAAAAGTTTGTTCAGGTTTATATAGCATTTTCTGGAATCGCCTTTTGAGGCTTCTCCATGCCGGTGAGGGTTACCGAGTCTGAGGTCTGGGGTAACTGCGGGGCTTACGGCTTGGGATTCTTTTTTGTGGTGTTGTGTTGGGAGGTGCTTTGGATCTCGGCGTAGGATTTGGGAAGTGCTTTGTGTTTGGTGGTTTGAAAGGTTTGATTTATTGGTTTATTCGGTGGCTTGAGAAATGGTGTAAAAGCCTACGTGGGTATTGGATGAGGTCTGGGGCAAGCCTATGCTGGCCCCTACCCCCATACACTTTCTCTACGCAGCATGGCACTGTTTCCGCGGCTCTCTAACAGACTCCAACAGTGCTGGCAGTGTCAGTCCTCAGGTGTACTGGGGTGTGCTTGGCTTCGTCTATGTCTTCCCGCTCTTCCTCTTTGGAACGACTGACGGGGATGGGTGGGTTGCTTGCAGCTGGAATTGACGGTACTCCGAATTGCAAAGCTCAAAGCATGTGCCCCGAAGCTTGCAAAAACGGTCAAAAGGACCCACGGCGTGCTGGGATTCTGCGCCTTTCGGTGGCATCCAAGTGAGACCTGGGGCGACGAGCCTTTTGCTTCTCGCGCTGCAGGTGATGTGCTATGCCTTCATGTACGACCTCATCACATTTCCGTGGAGGCACGAGGGCCGCGAGGACCGTGTGGATGAGCAGGCCAGGTGCGCACATGTCTGCCGAGGCTGGTGACCGGACACATGGCCGAGATTTGGGTGGCAGTGCCTGTGATCATTGCCGGGGCTCTGCTGGCAATGCTGCCGCTTGCCTGGGTCGGGGAGGGAAAGAAAGAACCACGTGTTGCTGCGAATTGCATTGCACGCTAAGGTACGTGCTGGTGATGATGGGCGCCGGGCTTTTTACTCCCGTGCAAGAGTGAGCGTTTCATGCTCTGACCTTATTTCTTACTTAGGCTACTACTCCTTGGTGAAGTTCCGATACCCGGACATCGCTCAGAGTGCTCCTGAGGGAGGTGGCAAGGAGAAGATTTTCAAGGCTTTCAAGGCCAGCAAGCTGGTTTTGTGGGACGAGGTGCACCCGTGCGCATGCTGGGCGGCAAAGCGGCCTTGGTAACCTCCTCTCCGTAGCCATATTGGCTCAAAGTACAGCATCCTCGAACAGTGATACAAAAATAGATTTCCAGCTCCGTGGCGGCCATGAGGGCCGGACCCTGGACTTTCTAGCCACACTGCGAGGTTTCATTGCAAGTGCAGGTCAAATCATTGCTGGCACTGACCATGCTTTCGCCATCTTGGCGACGGATGGAAGTGTCACGACCTGGGGTGATGCCTCCATGGGTGGCGATACTACAGCAGCCGGTGTAGCTGCGAGCTTAGCCTCCGGTGTCCAAACACTGGTGGCTGGGCGCGGGGCTTTTGCGGCTTTGAAGACAGATGGTAGCGTAATTGCTTGGGGAAGCTCGAGCGAAGGCGGAGACTCGAGTGCCGTGTCGGCGCAGCTCACCAGTGGTGTGACTAAAATCGTCTCCGGTCTCTATGCTTTCGCAGTTATGAAGGTTGATGGAAGCGCTTTTTCGTGGGGCCATGGATCCTTTGGTGGGAATTATGGATCTGCCTCAAGCCAGCTGACCTCCGACGTTGTCGACATCTTCTCCTCAGGGCACGCATTCGCAGCCTTGAAATCTGATGGAAAACTAGTCACTTGGGGAGCAGGCAATCAAGGCGGCTCGCTGACAGTTCCAGCGGATGTGACATCGCAAGCAAGCTCTGGGGTCGCGACTGTGGGCTCGAACAGCCACGTGTTTGCTGCAATCAAGACTGATGGCAGTGCCTTCACATGGGGTGAGGCACCTTACGGTGGTTCACATTCCGAGCCAGTGACCTCGGAGTTGACAAGCGGCGTCGTATCAATCATTAGCGGCCATGTTCGAGACGGGCGAGTGTTGGCCGCCATGAAGTCGGATGGAAAAGCTTTGGTGTGGGGCGGTCAAACAGGCTCGCACGTCTTCAGCGGCGTGAAGGCAGTAACCGTCTCAACGCATGCGGCTGCAATCTTGTTTGCCGATGGTGCGGCGGAGGCGGTCGGCTCCTCCAGCCATGGGGGAGACGAGAGCTCTGTTTCCTCCCAACTCACCAATATCGGTGCCATCTACAGCACTGGTTATGCATTCGCCGCTGTGAAGACCGATGGAAGCGTGGTAACTTGGGGCGACTCCGGAAGAGGCGGAAACTCTGATGCGGTAGCAGCCGACTTGGCATGCTGCGTGCAGGAGATTTTCAACACAAGAACGGCTTTCGCAGCATTGAAGAGTGATGGTGGCATCGTTGCTTGGGGGGAATCTGCGCATGGTGGAGACACCAGTGGTGCGGATGTTTCTTCCGGCGTGAGGCTCGTCCACGGCATCGAGTATGAGAACGACGGAGCTTTTGCAGCCGTGAAGTGGGATGGCTCCGTTGCGACCTGGGGGCATAGCAGCTCAACTGCTGGCTTGCCGTCCTCCTTGAATGTCGGGACCATCACCTCCTCCACCGCCACGTTTTCGACCCAGACGACCACCTCTGCCACCACCACGAGCCAGACCATCACACGCACAGGTGTGACATTGTCGCTGGCGGCGAAGGGGGCGATTCCTCCGCAGTTTCGTCGCACTTGACTGCCAATGTGGACCGAGTTATCGGTGGGCCTCAGAAAGAGTGTCGTCATATGGCCGCGATCAAGTCTGATGGCACTGGCCTCGTGTGGGGTAGCTCCGAGTCGGGAGTGTACTCCAACGTCAAAGACATTGTGCCCAACGGCAGGGCCACAGGCATTCTCTTCAACGACGGCACCGTGCAAGTGATGGGCGATTCCACGCACGGAGGAGATACAGGTGTCGCTGCAGGTCTCTCAAATGTGGAGAAGCTCTACAGAAGCGGTTTGCTGGGCTTCGCAGCTGTCTATGCCGATGGAAGCGCTACGACCTGGGGTGAATATGCGGACAGCAACGGCGTCGACTTGTCATGCTGCATCAAAGACATCCGCTCAGCCTGGAATACTGCAACGGCTCTGAAGGAAGATGGCAGCGTTGTCAGCTGGCAGAGAGGAAGGTGGGGTACTGATCCGACCGACAAGTTCACGCAGATCTTCGACGGCTCGGTGCACAGGTGGGACGGGTCTGCTTTCGCAGGGATCACCGATGGCGGCAAGGTGGTCACCTGGGGTGTCTTCTCTAATCACCAGCCTGCTGACCTGCAGTGGTTTTCCACTACGACGAGTTCCACGACTACTGCTACAAGGACTCGCACCCGTATGGAGGCGGTGCCCCAGATTGTGGCGAACGGCGGCGGCTTTGCAGCGCTGACGGCTTTCGGCAGTGTCACGGCGTGGGGCAGCGACACGACTGGCGTGGAAGCAAGCTTGACGTCAGAAGTCTACCACATAGCAGCTACCAAGTCGGCTTTCGCAGCTCTGAAGAATGATGGCTCGGTGGTGACTTGGCCGACCTCGGACACCTACGGTGGCGACTCCAGCTCCGTGGCTTCACAGCTGCAAAGTGGCGTCATCAAGCTCGTGGGCGGCCTCTATGCTTTCGGTGTGCTCAAGGATGACGGCAGTGCTTTGTCCTGGGGCGATTCCCGCTGGGGAGGTGCAATGACGACGGGTGCCAGCAACGAAGTTTCAGTGGCAAGCGAGGTGTCCAGCGACGTGGTCGACATTTTTGCGATTGCCCACGGCATCCAGGCGTTGAAGGCCGATGGCAGCCTCGTCGTCTGGGGATCCTACACCCAGGGTGGCTCTCTCCTCCAGCCAAGCGATGTATCCGCATCGTTGGCCTCCGGAGTGGTGAATGTGGGGGGCAACAGCCACGCCGTGGCGGCGCTGAAAGACGATGGAAGCATCGTCACTTTCGGGAACTCCGGGAAGGGCGGCGCTGTGCCAAGCGGAGCGGCGCCCTACTTGACGAGCGGTGTTCTTTCCATCGTCAACGGCCATCCGCGAGACGGCGACCACATCGCTGTCATGAAGTCGGATGGCAGCGCCGTTGTTTGGGATGACTCCTCCTACGGTGTCTACATGAACGTGAAGAGTGTGACGGTGAACATGAGAGCGGCTGCCATTTTGAAGAACGACGGCACGGTTGAGGTCCTAGGCCTGGCGAGCCACGGTGGGGACAGTGCAGACGTGTCCGGCTTGACAGACGTTCAGGCACAGTCTACAAGAGCGGCTGGGCCTTCGCCGCGGTCAAATCCGATGGAAGCGTCTTTGCATGGGGCGACTCCACCCGGGGCGGAGATCTCGGCTCTGCTGCATCCTCGCTGACCAATGGCGTTCAGGTCAGATGGCACTGTTGTGTCTTGGCCACTCTCTGCTCCTAGCGATCTCTTGCTGTGGTCGACGACTACCAGCTCGACTACTTCAACGGGCACGACTTCCACGTCGTCAACCCAGACTCGGACAACTTCTACATCTTCGACAGCCACGACGACAAACACGCCGGTGGAATGCTTCCAAGGGTCACGTTGCGGCGATGTGAACATGTATGTCGGGGATGGTATTGCAGTTGCTCTGTACACTTCCGGGTACGATGCAGCTTGGGGAACCTGGTACGGGAACATCGATGGTTACATTGAGTCAGAAGTCCAGAGCATCGTGATGGGGCGCAAGTCCTTTGCCGCAGTAAAGGAGATGGCACCGTTGCCACCACTGGTCAGTACTATTTCAGCCAGAGTGATCTGGAAGCCGGTCTGGGCTGTTGCGTGACGAAGGTGGCTGGAAGCGACTGGGCCTTTGCCGCTCTGAAGGCGGACGGGAGTGTGTACTCTTGGGGTTATTCGCTAGAAAGCGACACCTCCTCAGTGGACCTCTCCGCCAACATCGTGGATGTTGTGTCCAACAGTGCTGGCTTTGCTGCTGTCAAGAACGATGGCACCATCTTGACATGGGGCAGAGCCGGTGCCCATGAACCCGGAGCTGTTGATTTGTCGAACGTCTCGGTGATCGTGGGCGGAGAGTGGGCATTTGCCGCACTGAAAGCAGACGGCTCCGTTGTAACTTGGGGCAACGGTGCCGGCGGTGATTCAAGTTCCGTTGCCTCCGAACTTGCTTCGGGCGTTTTGTCCATTGAAGCTCCGAAGCCCGACGGCTTCCATCGGGGCTTCGTTGCTTGGAAAGCCGGTGGCACGGCCGTGATTTGGGGCCACAACACGGACGGAACCCACATAGCCTTGCCTTCCCAAGTAATTTCAGATGTGAAGAAAGTGGAGATGGCAGGGTTGGCCGTCGGGGTCTTGAAGAATGATGGGACCGTGATCACCGCCGGCCGGGCAGATGATGCCAGGAGCTTCGCTGATTCTAGCAGTGTTGCGGCACAACTCACGAACGTCGTTGACCTCGTCTGCCCAGCCTACGCATGCGCTGCGCTCAGGGTCGACGGCACCGTGGTGACCTGGGGCTATGCAGACTGGTTTGGATCGAGCAGAAGACTTTCAGGCTCCAGTGGGCTCACGAACATCCAGAAGATCTATGGCTCGTTCTACTCGTTCGCCGGACTGAAGACGGACGGGAGTGTGGTTACCTGGGGTTGGAGTGGTTCCCAGTACGGCACAGATTTTTCAAGTCCCCGAAGCAGCACGAGCAGCGAGGTCCAGTCGGATGTCGTGGAGATCTACTCGAACCCAACGGCCACTGAGGGAGGTGGAGCTTTCGTTGCCCTAAAGCAAGACGGCGGCATCGTCGCCTGGGGCAACTCACAAACTGCGAGCATCCCATACAACAGGCTCACAACCGTCACCACTACAACAATCACAACCACATCCTTATCTACAACGTCCACGAGCAGCTCAAGCACTTCCACACACACCATGTCGTCAAGCACAACTGCAACATATACCTCGTCCACAACCTTCTCAACAACTACCACATCATCTACATCTACGAGTAGCACAAGCACTTCCAGCACGAGCACATCCTCCGCCAGCACCAGTACCACATCGACATCGTCTACGTCAACATCCTCTTCAAGCACATCCTCAACATCCACATCGAGCTCGACTACCTCTAGCAGCAGCACCAGCACTTCCACCTCGAGCACATCCTCCACCAGCACCAGTACCACATCGACATCGTCTACGTCAACATCCTCTTCAAGCACATCCTCAACATCCACATCGAGTTCGACTACATCCGGCAGCAGCACCAGCACTTCCACCACGAGCACATCCTCCACCAGCACCAGTACCACTCTTCTAGCACATCCTAAACATCCGTAGCCATTTGGCTCAAGCCATTTTGGCTCAAGTCCGCCGTCAGCTGGCGTGTGTGCCCCTGGAGCGCGGTCGCGCCTTCCGGGCCGCGTCGGGCAGGCTTGAGCTCTCCTCCTCCTCGTAGTCCTGTTCTGAGGCCTCCCGGGTGCATTACTCCACCAGTCCCTCTCGTCGTGTCGTCGTTCGTCGGGATGGCGGGGTCGGACGAAAGTACGCTCCTGTTGCCCCACCTGCACCGTTCCGAACAACTGGAGGGGGGGGGGGGGGGGTGGATGACGCTGGGACGCCAATTAGCTCAGGGGCTCTTCTGGGGGCCGAGCAGCCCGACATGGTTATGCAAGAAGCGGCCCAGGATGCGCTCCGGGCCGCCTTGGGGGATGCCGTGGGTGGGCCGTGTGATCCTGGACCGGGGAGAGGGGTGGGGCTGGCGGAAACTGAAGCCAAGCAGGCTGAAGCAGCAGCGGTGGCCGCTAATCTCCTTGCTAAACACCAAGCCACCCGAGCCCCCAAGTCCTCGCCTAAAACAAGCCCCGAAAAGAAAGCACGACCTCCGACCCTCGATCCCGCTGCCGCCAAAGGACCGCCAGTGGGGCTGCAACCCCCTCCCCTTTTTGGGGGGGGGCCTGTCCCCCCCGACAAGAACAAACGCCCGCTGCCACAGGAGTACGACATTGGTGATGATGTCCCCCCGCCGTGGGCAGCCTCACTTCAGGCGGGCATCGACCGGCTTCATCGAGGACAACACGAGCAGATGCAGGCCATCCAGGTCACTAGAGATTCCATTCAGGGAGTAGCAGATAAGGTGCAGTCTTTGGAGTCGAGGCAGGATTCGCACTTAGAACGAACTGCGGCTCTTGAGCTCCGTTTGGCGGCTATGGAACAGGAGATGAGGGATTTTCGCTCTAGGTCTCCTAGTGTCACCTCAGCATACACTCCGACGCATTCACCTCGTGGGGCTCGTGGGAATCCCGCGCATGATGATTGGCAGGTTGTTTTAGGCGGTTGGAAGGATGCGAAACGCGAGGACATCGAACAAGAAGTGAGAGACTGGTTCACGAGAGCTGAGTGTGGCCCTCTCCTGCAGGCCATGCATTGCAGCTCGGTGCGTTCCAACACGTGTAGGGTCGACTTGCTGTACATGCAGGATGCCATGGCAGAACGACGTAAGGTCCAAGGCATGTGTGTTGAGGCCCTCCGAGCAGTTGCTCAGCCAAGCTCCCTTCCAGGGCAAGGGACGGGGGCACTTTGGGCAAAGCGAAACCGTAGTCCTGAGGAGAGAGCCCGTATTCGAGCCATAGTGTCCCTCAAGGCTCTTGTTGCCAAACATTTGCCCCCCAGGGACTTTGAGTTTGACTGGCGTGGAAGGTTCTGGGCTAATGGGGTCAGTGTGCTTGCCCACGTGGACCAGAAACGTCCGGATGATGGGGCTCTGTTGTTGCTTGATGTACGGGGCCACGAAACGGGATGGTGGGTCCCGGGTCCCCTTCTCGCTCGAACTTTGGGGATTGATCTCAAGGTCTTGCATACACACTTCGAGGTTGAGGCGTCAGGATCCCCCTAGGAGGGTGGCCGGAACAGGAAACGAGGGCGACCCCTCAAACCCGAATTCGTAGCATGTACCTGGAATCTTCATGGTAAAAGTCTCCGTGAGGTTGCTGATCTGTGGCAGGGGACTGTCCCATGCCCTGACTTTCTTTTTGTGCAGGAATTAGGTGCTTGTCCTGGGGCCACTCCTGAGGTTCAGGTCTCGGATTTTTGTTTTGGGTCTGTACCCTACAAGATGTATCACTGCAGCGCGCCCGAAGCACACCTCAACCAGGCTATTCTTGTCAAAACCGAACTGGAATTCCATGCGACACACAAGTCGGGGCTTCCCGTTGGTCTTGTCCTGCATGGTGCATGTCGGAATCACCGAATTCATTTGGCATGTTTGCATTTGCCCCACAGTAAACGGGTCAGCACCGAAGCTAAACCACGATCTTCTGCAGAGGAGGTTTGGAAGGACACCTTGGAGCTACTGGATTCTCAACTGCAGGATACAGGTGGCGAGGCCATGGTCATCGTCGGCGGTGATTTCAACCAGGACCTTCATGCCAGCTCGGACACCTTTTCGGGAATGGGGCTTCTGAGGGCTCTGCTTCAGAAACATAGCCTCTCGTTGCATCTTTCCGTGGGCATCACTTGGACGGCCCGTGGGGCTGCTAGCGAAATCGACGCTGTCCTGGCTCGTGTCCCTAGAAGTCTCACGTATGCTCACAAGCGGGATGACATGCGACTGGCGCTCCCCTCGGACCACTGCCCCGTCTTTCTGAGAATTTGCACCCCGATGCCGCTGCTCCACAGAGGCACACGCCCCACCACCAGGTGTGGCCGGTGGCTGCCCAGCATTCCGGAGCTGGAGAGCTATGCGGCCTCGGACATGGAGTTTGGTCCCTCTCGCATGTCTGAGTTGTGTTTAAAAGCCGAGCGAGTTCCTTCCCTTCGATACCAGGACTCTTCGGACCTTAAGGCCCTTATTGCAACCAGACGTGCCTGCCAGGACCCTCACACGAGAGCGAGCATGTTGTCCGAAATACGGGCACGCCGAACCAACGATCGGCACGAACACCAGTTGAACATTCTGCAGCGAGCCAGGGAAGGGGATAGGCAGGCTATCACGTACCTCCGAAAGAGTGCCGCGCATGCTTCGTTTGAAACCAGCTACATTGAGCAAAGAGGGGGGCAACAAGCGGCCAGCTTGGAACTCCGGCAGTTCTATGACCGCAAATACGCTTCCCTCCTCCCGCCTCCCACCGAGGAGGCGATCCATCGGATGATTGCTACACATTCCTCCGTTAGACCGCAGCCCTTTACTAAGGATGA
>CAJNDT010003015.1:0-26168 GCA_905221615.1 Symbiodinium sp. CCMP2592 | reverse complement strand
GCCGCACCGTACCTAAACCCTAAACCCCTAAACCCCCTAAACCCCCTAAACCCTAAACCCTTAAACCCCCTAAACCCCCTAAAACCCTAAACCCAAAACCCCTAAACCCTAAACCCTAAACCCCCTAAACCCCCTAAACCCTAAACCCCAAAACCCTAAACCCCCGAAACCCCCTAAACCCCCGAAGCCCCGGACAGGAGTTGCCCCGGCGCCTCGCAGAACAGAACCTTTTCTCACCGACACTGCTGCACGCAAAGCTGCAGAGCCTCTTGAGGGACGACGAGGTGGGAGGTTTGGGGTTAAGGATTTGCGGTTTAGAGGTTTAGGGGTTTAGGGGTTTAGGGGTTTAGGGTTTGGGGTTTAGGGTTTAGAGTTTGGAGTTTAGGGCCTAGACTTTGCAATGCTGCCTGCTGTCTCCAACAGTCGCCTCAAGCAGCCATTGTAAACTTTTGCTCATTTGCCGGTGTTTGCCGGTACCGTATGTTGGCAGCCGACTGCTGTGGCGCCAGTCAACTTCTCTATGTCCAGCCTGTTCGTTCCTGTAGTATATTATGGGGTCCTTAATACGTGGAGTGGGGTGTTGGGGCACGTTATACTATATTTCTGATAAGGAACCACCAAAACGATATTTGCATGTATTTCGGCCCTATATTAGCAGGCGGCCTTGTCAAAATCAATTGCCAGGCAGTTCCAAGGCTGCGTGATCTCACTGTCGGACGACCAGGCCAATATGGTAGTAGTGCTGTGTCACTACTAAGATTGTGGTTTCAATGGGGTTTATATCAGGGCCACTGAAGATAGGCCGGTTCTGCAAGGGTCAAGTGGATCCGTCACTAGTCGAAGAAGGCACTCGACGTTGCAAGCTGCCAAGTCAAAGACCTCTGCAGGTCCTGCGCTGTGTGTCGTGGGGTTGTACCAGGGCGCCAGCAGCGCGAAGGTGGGCGGGCTGGAGCGATGAATAGCTACTGCTGGGAGGTTTTATCGTCAGAAACCCTACCTTAACCTCCCAAAACCTACTTTTTTGTAGGGTCCCTATAACTTTCCAGATTAGGGTGTACAATAAGAGCCTACAAAAAAGTAGGGTTTGGTAGTTTAAGGTAAACCCTGCACCGCTTTACGTAGCTTTGTACGTGATCTTCGGCTCTTCGGTCTCTCAAGCAGCGCTTGAAAGGTAAAGTCTGATGACAACGCGGCGGACGCGCAGAAAGCCCTGCGGCCCAGGTGCTTGCCGAGTGGCCGAGCGTCCATGCACTGCCATGGAGGCTGGTGCAGCAACACTCGAAGGACGATCGCGTTTAGGGGTAGAATTTAGAGAATAGGTCAGGGGCAGCTTGCTTCCGAACCAACCTAAACGTGAACCTGAACCCCTTAGACGTCCTGAGACTCTAAAGTAGAGTCCGAAACCCCAAACCCTACACTTTTGGGATGCCCTGAGACCGTTCACCGGAGAGCCCCAAAACCTGTTTTCTGGAGTCTCCCCTTGTTATCCAAAAAAGCATTGCCGAAATCCTTATACAAGATACCGAAAAGTTTCACATGTTTGTTCTTGAAGTCTTCCAGAGCCTTTGTAGAACCCCTATTTGACCGCTTTACGGCCCTATAGAACCGCCTGAATATAAGACCCTAGCGCACTCGTATAGAAGTTGTGTAGAACTCGTACTTTGTCGCCCTTAACAGAGAACCCCATAAACCCTGAGCCCGTGAACCCGTAAACCCCAAGCCCCGCCCATAAATCGTTTAGGGTTTAGGGTTTAAGTTAAAGCCCCTTGAGCCTGCAGCCTACATTGAACCCTTCTTCCGCTGGAGCCCCAAAGCCCGAAACCCCAAACCTTAAACAACAAAAACTAGCCCACCCTCCAGAAAGCCACCCAAACTCCAAACCCCTAAACTCCAAACTCGAAACCCCAAAGCCCCTAAACGCTAAAACCCTAAACACAGAAGCACAGAAAGCCCCTTGTCCCAACAGGCTTTTTTGGGGTTCCTTATTATACTTATAGTATAATGGTTCCCAAAACATTATTCTAATTATTCAGGCCCCTATATTAAGCCCCTGAACCCTAAACAAAAAAAGAGCACCAACAAAATTCAGCAGCCGAAGCCTTTTGTCCCACGAGGCCTATAAACCCTAAACTCCCGCATCCCTAAACTCCAAACTCCTAAACCCGTAACCCTAAACCCTATCAGACTCCTAAATGCCTAAACCCGAAACCCTAAACACCCGAAGCCCCTGAACCCTTAAGCTCCTAGCTCCTAAACCCTAAACCATGCTAAACCTCTACAAACCCTGAACCCTAAAGCCTCTGGAGAAAAGGAGCAACAAAAAAACTTCAAACCCCTGAAGTCCCACGAGGCCGGCTCGGTCTGTGCCTTCGGTGGCTCTAGAGCTCCGGCCCGGGTCGCTCAGCCCCTTCGGCGTGAGCCGGGGCCCCCAGCAGTTTAGGGGTTCGGGTTTCTAGAAGTTTAGGGGTTAGGGTTTAGGGGGCCCAAGTGGGTTTTGGGGTCTGGGGTTTAGGCTTCAGGGGTTTGGGTTTAAGTGGAATGTAAGGAACCTACCTTTTTAGGGTTCCCTAATATGATTTCTTTTCATATGAGTCCTGAAACTTTAAAACAAGCAGGTTATTTGGGGTTAGGGTAGGGTTTAGGGTTTAGGGGGCCCCTTTGGGGGTTTTGGGGTTTAGGGGCCCAAGGGTTTAGGATGGTTTTAGGGACTTTGGGGTTTAGGAGGAGGTTTGGGTTGGGGCCCCCAAAAGCTGAGGGTTTATTATAGGATCCTTAAGGGGGGGTGGTTCAAGGGGGGAGGGTACTAGGGAGCTTTGGGGAACCTTAGGGAAGCTTAGGGAGTATTGGGGAATAATGGGGATTACTAGGTTACCTACCCCCCTTGGACCACCCCCCCTTAAGGACATCCTAAGTTTAGGGGTACAGGAGGGTTTAGGGTTGAGGGGCTCGAAGGTTAAAAGTCTCGGGGTTAGGGGCCCAACCGGTGGGGATCTAGGGTCTGCGAGGCTACGAGGGTTTAGAGCGGCTTAGGGGTTTAGGCGCTCAGGGTTTAGGGGTTTAGGGTTTGTGGCCAGGTCTGAGGGGTTTAGGGGTTTGGGGGTTCAGGGATTGTGGGTTTAGTGTGTGAGAGAGTGGGTTTAGGGACTTCATGCCTTTTGGTGGTATAGGGTTGAGGGGTTTAGGGATTTAGGGTTTAGAGTTGGGCTGGGAAGTATTGGGACTTGATGGGTTTTGGGGGGTTGATGGTGTTGGTTTGAGGTGTTGAGTTTGGATTTTGGGGTTTGTTGATTGGGGTCTGCGGCTTCGGCGTACCGAAATTCAGGGCCTTGTCGGGTTTAGGGTGCGTCTGAGGGTTGGAGTTCTTGCCGATATTCGAGTTTGTCTGGGATTTAGGGCTACCAAGCAGGAGAACCCCGAGATGAGGTGCCCATACTCCAGACACACCGTTGATGGTTCGGCATTGCTGGGGTTGAGGGTTGAGAACTCGGAAGCACTCGTGGGTTTCACCCTGAACCCGAAACCCCAAAAACCGTCGCGTCAGGCTTTGAATGTTGCAAAACAGGGCTTGGGAGGGCTCGGAGGGGCTTGAAGCAAAGGTCGTCCGGACGGCTGGCTTGTTGAGCTGCTGCCGCAGCAGGGCAACGTCAATTCCGCCTGGCTGCAGGCCAGAAGAGGGGGTTTCTATAGTAAGGTTCCTACAGTTTGGATTCTATCAGTAGGGTGCTTACTTGCCGAAACTCCCAAGAGAGGGGCGAGAGTCTATGTCAAGTTCATCTTATGCTCGCATGGCGTGCAACTTAAAGCTCCGTGCTTCGCACTCGCTCAACCCTGAAGCCCAATCTCAATGTACAGTAGAGGTTTGAATGGGTGACATTGGTATCGACGGATAGTCCTCTAGAACTATACTGCTGTAAACAGTCCTATTCTGATTCCGCCAGGCCTCTATATCAAGCCCCATCATACCTGTTCAAAAACCACATCGCCCTGGCAAAAACAGCGATAGAGAAGCCCTCCAGACTGCTCCAAACCCTCAAAGACTCCCCTAAGCCCTAAAACGGCTCCCGGAAACCCTAAGCCCTAATGGCTCGTTGCAGAAGTGTTCGCCTTTGCCAGGTCGCTGGCATGAAGCATGCGGCTGATGTGACTGTCCGCGATCTGTGCAAGGCGAGAGTTACATTCTGCGTAATATGAATATATATATATATATATATATATATATATATGTATGTATGTATGTATGTATGTATGTATGTGTATATATATATATATGTACATATATACACATAGATATAGTGCGCATACCTCTTTATAGTCCGTGTATACCTGTACTACAAGAATCTACACCAAATCCCCGTAATTAGTAAGGACCCTGTGTTGACAGGTTCGGTGTGGTCTTCTGACTCCAACACGCTGTGCGACAGCCCAACATGTGTCGAGTTCCGTTCATTTTGTGGGACAGTGATGTCTCCTCTATACTCCGTACATGTCGTTACGTCAAGTGATATCTGCGGTCTTGGTTCTTTCATCCAATCACCAGTGATTCGTCAATTCGGGCAAGTTAGCAGCTCCATCAGTGCGTCGCCTGCACTAGTGTAGGCCTCAGGCAAGAGCCTAAGGGTCCATGTACCCAAATAGTATATACTTTGGCCCCAGTGTACCTATACAGGGACTACTTTAAGGCCAATGTATATACTATTTAGGTAAGGGGGCCCTGTGGGAGAGCCTTGCAAAGGACCCGTGTTGCCGATCCCCACTTGTAAGAGAAATCTCTATACGCTTTGAAGTCTGAAAGCCCGAGACCCTGAAACGTAAAGCCATCAACTCAACAACCTAAAACCCGAAACGCCACAATCCCAGACCCGACATAACACCCGAATACCCAAAACCCTGAGCCAAAAAATCCAAGAGAAATTTCTAACCCCCTAGAACCCTTACACCCTACATCCCAAACTTGACGCACACCCTAGGCCCTCAACCAGACACCCTTTAAACAAAAACTCAGTAACACACCCTAAACCCTAAACCCTAAACTCAGAAACAGACTCTATACCCTAGACCCAAAACTGCCCTAAACTCAGAAACACACTCTAAACCCTAAATCCTTAGACTGCCCTAAACTCAGAAGCACAGGCCGTCTCAGCGCAGCTCCCGGGCCTTGGCTTCCGTGCAAACCATGTCTGGCTTGCGAGCGCACAGGCGCCACAGGGAGTTAGGGTTTTAGGGTTTAGGGTTTCGGGTTTAGGATTTAGGGTTTAGAGTTTAGGGTTTCCCAAAAAGCACATAGGGAGGACTCCCGGAGACTCCGAAACCCCTCAATTAAGGAATATACCTTATTAAATTATGGCAGGATCTCTAATATGATTTAAGGGATATTCCTGAATTAAGGGGTTTTGGAAGCTCTGGAGGGCTCCTGGAAGCTTCCGCGCTAGGGTTTAGGGTTTCGCGTCACGTCGTTTTATTGAATCATCATGTTACGATGTCATACGAGTGCGATAATGGTATGTTCTGTTATGTAATGCCATGCTATGCCATGACGTGTTATGATAAGATATAGTAGCTCTGTTTTCGTTGTATTTCATTGCGTGTGTGGTATATGTGTGTCAATGGGGTGATGGTGCAACTTAGGGTTGCCATTACTTGAAATAAGGTGAGGGGGCTGTCAGAGCTTTTCATTGTGCAGAGTTCCATATTGGTCACCCTTATTCCGCGACCATCAGTCAGGCTCGAGTTCAACTTCTTGCAGAGACTAAATGGGTTCAAGAGGGGAACAGCTGGGAAATTTGGGGGGCAAAGTAAGCAGTATCGACGTGCAAAAAAACGAACCCATCACAGCTTAATTGAGCGGGCCGAAAGAATACCGGCTCAGGGGTTAAGGGTGTTGAAACTTTGAGCTGGTAGCTACGGCCTTGCTTGTAGGCATTGCAAACGCCATCCCCCATAATCTCAAAGCCCTAGAGCCAGGCAGCACTAAACCCTGCAATACTCTACAACCAGAGAACCCCCCGAATCCAAAAACCCTAAACCCTAAACCACCCCAGAGCACTAAGCAGAGTTGCGGCAAGGACCCACATCGACCGGCCGACAACGTCGAGCTCGGCCTCGCACTTCTCCGGGACTGCGGTAGGGTTTACTGCTACCAGAAAGCCGGCAAGATCATTTCATGGATATGAGGGTTGTCAAGCTCTAACTTTCCGTCTTGTATACTTTAATCCCCTGTGCATCCGTTACATATGAAGGGGTGCACCCGCTGTTATAGAGGGATTCTCGGTTTGATTTTAAGGCACCTTGTATTTGAAGGGTATGCCGTATGCGACAGGGATCCTGCAGATGGTGTTTTAAAAATGCTATCTTCAAGAGTTAAGCATCTACAGTCGATTATGGAGGGATCTGTAACATGACACAAGATCAATATTCAATAGGCCTGCAAGCGTATTGGGCACCGGGGTTCAGCTTGAAAGCATCCTCCGTTTACCGCAGGAAGCATCGACATAGGGTGGTCATCTCGAGTGGCCATATTCCTACTCTAGGTGGCAATTTGGGAAACTTTTTAATTTCCCTTATGGTTTTTATAGAGGCACCTATTCATATATTCAGAGCGCCAAAATTTCAACCCAGTACTTCTCGTGTACCAAGCCCATGTCGGATCAGACTTCCTCAGAGGGTCCACGTACCCAAATAGTAGGGTTTTAGATCCCATAATCCATATTCTTGAAACCCTGCCATTTGGCACTTGGACCCTTACCCTAAGGCTCAAGATGGCCCAAAAGCCTTAGAATATGAGAGCCTTTGCTATTTGGTACTTGGACCCTAAACCCCTAACGCCTAAACCCTACTTGGGGGTTCATGGGACTTAGTAAGTACAGTTGTAAGTACCTTAACTGGGGTTATATCCAATTATAAGTATAGTTACCTTATTAATTTATAACCATAGATACGAAGTCCCATGAGCCTTTAAGTAGCTAAGCCCTAAGCCTTAAACCCCTAAGCCCTAAACACCTAAACCCTAAAGGGTTCAGTTTCGCGCAGTTTACTGGGAGGACCTGAGGTGGACGCAGTCCGAACGACTCCTCCTCCGCGAGGCCATGAATTGGTCGAGATTTTGGGGTTTCCGAAAATGAGGGGTACCTTTAAAGGGATCCATAAGGGTTCCTTGAAGGGATCTATCTATCAGGGTTCTATAATGGGTTTAGGGTTTAGAGTTTCCGAAAATGAGGGGGACCTTATTTTGAGTATTAGGGTCCCCTATTTTCGGAAACTCCCAGACTCTTGGGGCTAACAGCCCAAAAAATCACAGAGACCCCCAGATACTGTAAAGCAAGATTTTTGGGGGTTCTGGTTTTGCCCAACAATCACATTTCTGGCATTCTTCTTTGCAGTTTCGTGACTGAGCCTGTCCGGTACACACATGGGTTGAATAGTTAGGAATGTAGTCGTCGAGTCGTCTAGTCTCTATATAGTTCAACTATTCACAAAGTGCTGCAGTATACCCCAAAAGCCTTTTCTGATTTTTCGACCACTTTACTATACACTACACCATTGCTGTAGCCCTAGGTGCTCTTGTAGCTCACTCCTAAGAACCCTCATGCAAACCCTATTCCATTGATCGAGGTCCCTAAACCCTAAATGGCCCTAAACCCAAGGGCCATTGTATTAAAGCAAAACCCTAAACCCCGAGATCCTAAACCCCTAAACCTAAACCCCTAGACCCCTAGACCCCTAAACCCCTAAACCCCTAAACCCCTAAACCCCTAAACGCTGAAGTCCCGTTTTGCAGGTGCGCCTCCCAGGCACGTCAGCGTGGCCACGCTGGGCTGACTCCGAGGCCACCGGATTCCGGGGGATGGTTGAGAGCCAAGTTTAGGGATTACGTGGGTCTTTAAGGGTTCTAGGGGTTAGAGTTTAGGGTTTGGAGTTTAGCAGCGGTTTTAGGGATTTAAGGCCCCGATATTGCATGGGATCTTTAAGGGTTCTACAGGAGCTGGAGCTCGTCTTTGGAAGGGTTTTTATAGGGTTCCCGAATTTAGGCTTTCAGGGCTTTGGGCCTCAAAAGGTCCCTAGGCTCGGGGTTCGTGGATAGTTTCAAGGACTTATAACCCTACTTAAAACCACCCATGAACCTCCAAGTAGGCTCGGGGTTCTGGAGTTCGAGTTTGGGTCTTAAAGTCTGGCGATGCTTTGGGCGAGCGCAGCCACGAGCCTTTCACTCCGAACTCTGGGCGAATTTCAGCTCTGCCCTCGACTGACTCTACGTACTGTCTTTGATAAGGTTTGTCGTTATATTAGCAATAGCAACAATAAGAAGAAGAGCAATTGATAAGATTACTAAGAATAAGAATAACAGTAGTACTCATATGATAACCGATTTGCTTTGTTTCGGGATTTGTAAGGTTGTACCAGCTCTTCGGAAACTCTACAAGTTCTGCACAAGGCTTATCATCGTGTCATGATTGCTGTGGACTAGTCAGTGCTAGTGACTGGTGGGTTTTGCGGTATGATGTACCCCGAAAACCTTTTTGGATCATGCAGGCCTTTCTTCGATGCTTATCGTAGAGCTTTTTGGGGTCAGGGCATATTAGTTCTGCCGGTTGGGCTCACAGGTTCTTGTTTCTGACAGGGTTACGGTTGAGAAGCTTGAGGGGTTTACGGGTTTAGTAAGGCTTGAAAAAAATCTAGGGTTCGGGCTTACATGTTTTGGAACTCTTTAGTTTTCAAGATTTACGCTTTAAGATTCGATGCGGCCAAGACGGTTCGAGTGAGGGTGGACCCTAAATGCGGCGCTCTGCGATGCAGGTGAGCGGAAAACCTGAATTTCAAGGTGGAACCCTGATCAACTTGCCCCTGATCTGTAGCTGTACCCTGATTAGGGATCGTGGCCTGTTGACTAATTAGCGGTCTACATTGATGTGTCATACGGCCAGCAGCTCTCAATGTCTGAGCGATCCCGTCTGCTCCCTGCAGCGATGCCGCACACGAAGACATGTGCCACCGTTCCACTAAGTTGGCGGCATGAAGAGCTGGACGAGAAAGCGGTGTCCTAAACCCTTAGCCTAAACCCTGAACCTGAAATCTCGGAACCTTAGATACAAGGGACCCTGTCGTTTGGAAACCCCTTAACCCCAACAGAAGCGACCCCGATTTGATTCTTGTCTGCGAGCAGGAGAACGAGCAGTTGCGACCACAGGAGGCCCGAGCGCGCGCGCGCGCGATCCCTAAACCCTAAACCCGAAATCGTTGGAACTGAGACCCGACCCTGCCGGGATTGTTTGAGTTTGTGGGAGCTCTCTGCTGTTGTGGTTGCCGGGTTGGATCCAAAGGCTCCCTCAGCTTTTGGGGTTTCGGACGCCAGTGGAGACGGAAAAGAGCCCATAAAAAAAAAAAATCGTTGGAACTATCAGGGTGACTAGCTAAGGAAGCCTTCAGGCTTCTAGCAAGGAGCTCCAACAGCATTCCAGAAGGGGTTTGGGGCTTTCGGAGCGGGGGTTTGGGATTTGAGGCTTTTGGGGTTGAGAGTTTTGATTCCGGTCTGCCGGGGTGTTGGGGTTTCAGTGTTTTGGGCTTTGGGGGGCGGGGGTTCAGGGGTCAGGGCTTCGGCGGCTTAGGGTAACTTTGAAGACGTGGGCATTGGCCAATACCCCGCTGGCAAAGCACCTGCAGGAGGAATTCCAGGAATTAGGGTTTAGAGGAGTGAACCATTGAGAGAACGGTTGTGTAGTGAGAGGAGGCCTTAAAACCTTCAACCCCTTGGCCCGGAAGCCCTAAATCTTCAAGCCTTCATCCTGAAACCCTACTTGAAGGTTCATAGGACTTAGTAAGTACAGTTATAAGTACCTTACCTGGGGTTATATCCAATTATCAGTATAGCTACCTGATTTATAACCATAGTTACTAAGTCCCATGAACCTTTAAGTAAGCACTAAACCCCAATCCACCTGAAACCCAAACCCTAAACCCAAAACCCTAAACCCTAAACCCTAAACCCTAAACCCAAAACCCTAAACCCTAAACCCTAAACCCTAAACCCAAAACCCTAAACCCTAAACCCTAAACCCAAAAACCCAAAAACCAAAAACCCTGTAAACCCAAAACCCCTAAACCCCTAAACCCTAAACACTAACCTCTAAACCCTAAACCTTAAACACTAAAACCAAACCTAAACCCTAAACCCAAAAACACCAAAAACCCTAAACCCAAAACCCAAAACCCCGAAACCTAAACCCAAACCTAAAACCCAAACCCCTAAACCCTGAACCCTAAACCCTAAACCCTAAACCCTAAACCCTCTCTTTCAAATGAGTATTTAAATGTTGAGCCATGTTTTCGTTCGGGACCCCCCGGTGGTTCAGCCAGGTTTTCGTATGGACCCCCCGGTGGTTCAGCTAGGTTTTCGTATGGACCCCCCGGTGGTTCAGCTAGGTTTTCGTATGGACCCCCCGGTGGTTCAGCTAGGTTTTCGTATGGACCCCCCGGTGGTTCAGCTAGGTTTTCGTATGGACCCCCCGGTGGTTCAGCTAGGTTTTCGTATGGACCCCCGGTGGTTCAGCTAGGTTTTCGTATGGACCCCCCGGTGGTTCAGCCAGGTTTTCGTATGGACCCCCCGGTGGTTCAGCTAGGTTTTCGTATGGACCCCCGGTGGTTCAGCTAGGTTTTCGTATGGACCCCCCGGTGGTTCAGCTAGGTTTTCGTATGGACCCCCCGGTGGTTCAGCTAGGTTTTCGTATGGACCCCCCGGTGGTTCAGCTAGGTTTTTGTATGGACCCCCGGTGGTTCAGCTAGGTTTTCGTATGGACCCCCCGGTGGTTCAGCTAGGTTTTCGTATGGACCCCCCGGTGGTTCAGCTAGGTTTTCGTATGGACCCCCGGTGGTTCAGCTAGGTTTTCGTATGGACCTCCCGGTGGTTCAGCTAGGTTTTCGTATGGACCCCCCGGTGGTTCAGCTAGGTTTTCGTATGGACCCCCGGTGGTTCAGCTAGGTTTTCGTATGGACCCCCCGGTGGTTCAGCTAGGTTTTCGTATGGACCACCCGGTGGTTCAGCTAGGTTTTCGTATGGACCCCCGGTGGTTCAGCTAGGTTTTGGTATGGACCCCCCGGTGGTTCAGCTAGGTTTTCGTATGGACCCCCCGGTGGTTCAGCTAGGTTTTCGTATGGACCCCCGGTGGTTCAGCTAGGTTTTCGTATGGACCCCCCGGTGGTTCAGCTAGGTTTTCGTATGGACCCCCCGGTGGTTCAGCTAGGTTTTCGTATGGACCCCCCGGTGGTTCAGCTAGGTTTTCGTATGGACCCCCCGGTGGTTCAGCTAGGTTTTCGTATGGACCCCCGGTGGTTCAGCTAGGTTTTCGTATGGACCCCCCGGTGGTTCAGCTAGGTTTTCGTATGGACCCCCCGGTGGTTCAGCTAGGTTTTCGTGTGGACCCCCGGTGGTTCAGCTAGGTTTTCGTATGGACCCCCCGGTGGTTCAGCTAGGTTTTCGTATGGACCCCCCGGTGGTTCAGCTAGGTTTTCGTATGGCCCCCCGGTGGTTCAGCTAGGTTTTCGTATGGACCCCCCGGTGGTTCAGCTAGGTTTTCGTATGGACCCCCCGGTGGTTCAGCTAGGTTTTCGTATGGACCCCCGGTGGTTCAGCTAGGTTTTCGTATGGACCCCCCGGTGGTTCAGCTAGGTTTTCGTATGGACCCCCCGGTGGTTCAGCTAGGTTTTCGTATGGACCCCCGGTGGTTCAGCTAGGTTTTCGTATGGACCCCCCGGTGGTTCAGCTAGGTTTTCGTATGGACCCCCCGGTGGTTCAGCTAGGTTTTCGTATGGACCCCCGGTGGTTCAGCTAGGTTTTCGTATGGACCCCCCGGTGGTTCAGCTAGGTTTTTCGTATGGACCCCCCGGTGGTTCAGCTAGGTTTTCGTATGGACCCCCCGGTGGTTCAGCTAGGTTTTCGTATGGACCCCCCAAATGTGCACCTTGTATTTTCTAGGTTTTAGGGTTTCGGGCCTAGGGTTTGGGCTTTAGGGTTTAGGGCCTAGGGTTTGGCCTTTAGGGTTCGACAGCGTAGCAGTCGCCCTGGTCAACTTGAGGGTGCACTTCTTTCATAGGGGGGTGTTTCCTAAACCCAGAAACGGAATTTCGAAACGTAAACGTAGCCATCGTGATGGGTGGGTGGCCGGGGTGGGTGTTGGGTTGCGGGTTGATTGGTGGTGGGTGGTCCGTGCTTGGTGGTGGGTGCTGGGTGGTGGGTGGTGGGTGGTTGGTGGTGGGTCGTGGGTGGTGGGTGGTGGGTGGTGGGTGGTGGGCGGTGGGCTGTGGGCGGTGGGTGGTGTGTGGTTGGTGGTGTGCGGCGGTGGTCCGGTGGGCGGTGGGCGGTGGGCGGTGGGCGGTGGTGGGTAGTGGGGCTGGCGGGGTGCTGGGTAGTCGCGGGTGCTAGCCGGTGGGTGGCGTGTGGTTGGTGGTACGTGGTGGTTAGTGGGGAGGTGCGGGTGGTGGGCGTGTGGTGGTGGGTGGTGGGTGGTGGGCGGTGGGCGGTGAGTGGTGGAAGGTGGCTGGCGGGTGCTGGGTGGTGGTGGGTGGTGGTGGGTGGTGGGCGGTGGGCGGTTGCGGGGGTGTGGTTGGTGGTGCGTGGTGGGTGGTGGGTAGTGGGCGGTGGGTAGTAGGGGGTGGGTGTTGGGTGGTGGGTGGTGGGTGTTGGGTGGTGGGCGGTGCGTGTTGAGTGGTGGGTGGTGCGTGTTGGGTGTTCTTGGTTTCGCGTCTTAATTTAGTTGTTTGTCGCAGCCCTGAGACGGGTGGGCGGTGAGTGGTGGGAGGTGGCTGACGGGTGCTGGGTGGTGGTGGGTGGTGGGCGGTGGGCGGTGGGCGGTGGGCGGTGGGAGGTGTGTGGTTGGTGGTGCGCGGTGGTTGGTGGGGGGGCGGTGGGCGTGGGTGGTGGGCGGTAGATGGTGGGTGGCGGGTGGTGGATGGTGGGCGGTGGGTAGTGGGTGGTGGGTGGTGGGTGGTGGGTGGTGGACGGTGGGCGGTGGGTGGTGTTGTGGGTGGTGGGTGGTGGGTGGTGGCTGGCGGGTGCTGGATGGCGGTAGGTGGTGGGTGGTGGGTGGTGGGTGGTGTGTGGGTGGGGGGGGGGTCTGGCTGGTGGGCGGTGGGCGGTGGGCGGTGGGTGGTGGGTGGTGGATGGCGGGTGGTGGGTGGTGGGCGGTGGGCGGTGGGCGGTGGCGGTGGGCGGTGGGCGGTGGGTGGTGGGTGGTGAGCGGTGGGTGGTGGCTGGCGGCGTGCTAGGTAGTCGCGGGTGGTGGCCGGCGGGTGGCGTGTGGTTGGTGGTGCGTGGTGGTTAGTGGGGAGGTGCGGGTGGTGGGCGTGGTGTGTGGGGGGCGGTGGTGGGTGGTGGGTGGTGGGTGGTGGGTGGTGGGCGGTGGGCGGTGAGTGGTGGGAGGTGGCTGGCGGGTGCTGGGTGGTGGTGGGTGGGGGGCGGTGGGCGGTGGGAGGTGTGTGGTTGGTGGTGCGTGGTGGGTAGTGGGTAGTGGGCGGTGGGTGGTAGGGGGCGGGTGGTGGGTGGTGGGTGGTGCGTGTTGAGTGGTGGGTGTTTGGGTGTTGTTGGTTTCGTGTCTCAATTTGTTGTTTGTCGCAGCCCTGAGACGGGTTTGGGGAGGGTAGTTACGATCGCTTGGTTGAGTCGAGCTGCACCAGCGCGGCGTCAATCTTGGAGGCTGTGGCTCGGCTGGACACCTGTTCTTTGGTTGTTTTGTTGTCAAGGGATGGTTTTTTTTTGTCTTGTTGATGGGTTGTTGGTTGTTGGATGCTGTTGAGCCTGCATTGACCTAGGGCCTTAAACCCTAAAGCCTAGCACCCTAAACCCCAAACCCTCGGCCCCAAAACCCTAAACCCAAGGCCCCAAACCCTCAACTCTAGGGCCCCAAACCCTAGACCCTAGCATCCTAAACCCTACACCCTCGGCCCGAAACCCTAAACCCAAGGCCCCAAACCCTCAACCCTAGCGCCCTAAACCCGAAGACCTTAAAAGATTTCAGGCTTTCTGCTGCCATTCTACTGTCAAACCACAACCTACGCTGTCGCATCTTGGCGCTTGCGCCTTCTAAAATTTAGGGCCTAGGGTTTGGGCTTTAGGGTTTAGGGCCTAGGGTTTGGGCTTTAGGGTTTAGGGCCTAGGGTTTGGGCTTTAGGGTTTAGGGCCTAGGGTTTGGGCTTTAGTGTGTCATGCTTCTTTCTGTAAGGCGGAAAAGATGACACATTTCCGACCTGAAATGTGTCATGCTTCTTTCTGTAAGGCGGAAAAGATGACACATTTCCGGCCTGAAATGTGTCATGCTTCTTTCTGTACTGCAGCAATAGAAACATAAGTATGCCTGGAAATCGAGGCGTAGGGTTTGAGGTTTGATGTCGTTTAAGGGTAACGAAAAAAACTTTCTAACTCTTATGTTTTGGGATTCTTTGGGTGGGTGGGTATTCTTCCAAGTTCTTACTAGCGAACTTGACTAGATACTGCTCGACCAGAGCTGCTGAACCCTAAACCCTAAACCCTAAACCCTTAAACCCTAAACCCTAAACCCTAAACCTCTCTTTCTATATAATTTAAACTTTAATGCCTTCGTCGTTTAAGGTCGTCCCTTCGTCGTTTAAGGTCAAACCTTCGTCGTTTAAGGTCAAACCTTCGTCGTTTAAGGTCAACCCTTCGTCGTTTAAGGTCAAACCTTCGTCGTTTAAGGTCAACCCCGGGTTTTTGACCTTAAACGACGAAAGTTTGACCTTAAACGACGAAGGTTTGACCTTAAACGACGAAGGTCTGAGCCCCCAGCTTCGTCGTTTAAGGTCAACCCTTCGTCGTTTAAGGTCAAACCTTCGTCGTTTAAGGTCAAACCTTCGTCGTTTAAGGTCAACCCTTCGTCGTTTAAGGTCAAACCTTCGTCGTTTAAGGTCAAACCTTCGTCGTTTAAGGTCAACCCTTCGTCGTTTAAGGTCAACCCTTCGTCGTTTAAGGTCAACCCTTCGTCGTTTAAGGTCAAACCTTCGTCGTTTAAGGTCACCTTTGCTAGGGCTTGGGGCCTGCTTTTATGGTCTGGGGGCCTGTCCTTAGGGTCACCCTTCGTCCCTTCGTCGTTTAAGGTCACCCTTCGTCGTCTTCGTCGTTTAAGGTCACCCTTCGTCGTTTAAGGTCACCCTTCGTCGTTTAAGGTCACCCCTAGGGTTTAGGGCCTAGGGCCCTAGGGTTTAGGGCCTAGGGTTTGGGCTTTAGGGTTTAGGGCCTAGGGTTTGGGCTTTAGGGTTCAGGGTAACTGTCCTGGGATTTGTTTTGGGAAGACTACGGGTCATCCGTCTCAGATAACTGTCCTGGGATTTTTGCCTTGGGAAGACTATGGGTCATCCGTCTCAGATAACTGTCCTGGGATTTTTGCCTTGGGAAGACTATTGGTCATCCGTCTCAGACAACTGTCCTGGGATTTTTGTTTTGGGAAGACTATGGGCATCCGTCTCAGATAACTGTCCTGGGATTTTTGCCTTGGGAAGACTATGGGTCATCCGTCTCAGATAACTGTCCTAGGATTTTTGCCTTGGGAAGACTATGGGTCATCCGTCTCAGATAACTGTCCTGGGATTTGTTTTGGGAAGACTACGGGTCATCCGTCTCAGATAACTGTCCTGGGATTTTTGCCTTGGGAAGACTATGGGTCATCCGTCTCAGATAACTGTCCTGGGATTTTTGCCTTGGGAAGACTATGGGTCATCCGTCATAAGCGAAACAATAGGTTAACAAATCCATTCATAGGTGCAGGTGGAGGAATCTAAAATAAGTCTAAGCTCGACAACCTTAAATAATTAAATCAGCTGTGGGAGCAATATGAACTGTTGTATTTTCCTAGTGGTGCGGGAAGGCGACATTAAAGTGTGACAGGCTAGGTTGTAGGTACAACTCTGTGAATGATGATGAAGACTTTATATGGCTTATGTTATGGGATTCTAAGGGTGGGTGGGTGTTATTTCTAAACCGTAAGTACTACTGTACTTTAAAACTGCTCGATCCGGAGCTGCTGAACCCTAAATTTTAGAAGGCGCAAGCGCCAAGATGCGACAGCGTAGGTTGTGGTTTGACAGTAAAATGGAAGCAGGAAGCCCGAAATCTTTTAAGGCCCGAGGGTTGAGGGTTTAGGGCCCTAGGGTTGAGGGTTTGGGGCCTTGGGTTTAGGGTTTCGGGGCCGAGGGTTTAGGGATTGGGTGCTAGGGTTTAGGCTTTAAGGCCCTAGGGTTGAGGGTTTCGGGGCCTTGGGTTTAGGGTTTCGGGGCCGAGGGTTTAGGATTTAGGGTTTCGGGGCGGAGGGTTTAGGGTTTGGGTGCTAGGGTTTAGGGTTTCGGGGCCGAGGGTTTAGGGTTCAGGGTGCTAGGCTTTAGGGTTTAGGGCCCTAGGGTTGAAGGTTTGGGGCCTTGGGTTTAGGGTTTCTTTAAGGTTTCCGGGCAGAGGGTTTAGGGTTTGGGTGCTAGGGTTTAGGGTTTAGGGCCCTAGGGTTTAGGGTTTAAGGCCCTAGGGTTGAGGGTTTGGGGCCTTGGGTTTAGGGTTTCCGGGCCGAGGGTTTAGGGGGTTTAGGAGTTAGGGCCCTAGGGTTGAAGGTTTGGGGCCTTGGGTTTAGGGTTTCGGGGCCGAGGGTTTAGGGTTTTGGTGCTAGGGTTTAGGGTTTAGGGCCCTAGGGTTGAGGGTTTGGGGCCTTGGGTGTGGGGTTTCGGGGCCGAGGGTTTAGGGTTTAGGGCCTTAGGGTTTGGGGCCTTGGGTTTAGGGTTTCGGGGCTGAGGGTTTAAGGGTTTGCGTGCTAGGGTTTAGGGTTTCGAGGCCTTGGGTTTAGGGGTTTTGGGTGCTAGGGTTTAGGGTTTAGGGCCCTGGGGTTTAGGGTTCAGGGCCCTAGGGTTGAGGGTTTGGGGCCTTGGGTTTAGGGTTTCGGTGCCTTGGGTTTAGGGTTTCGGGGCCGAGGGTTTAGGGTTTGGGTGCTAGGGTTTAGGGTTTAGGGCCCTAGGGTTTAGGGTTTAAGGCCCTAGGGTTGAGGGTTTTGGGCCTTGGGTTTAGGGTTTCGGGGCCGAGGGTTTTAGGATTTAGGGTGCTAGGGTTTAGGGTTTAGGGCCCTAGGGTTGAAGGTTTGGGGCCTTGGGTTTAAGGTTTCGGTGCCTTGGGTTTAGGGTTTCGGGGCCGAGGGTTTAGGGTTTGGGTGCTAGGGTTTAGGGTTTAGGGCCCTAGGGTTGAGGGTTTGGGGCCTGGGGTGTAAGGTTTCGGGGCCGAGGGTTTCGGGTTTAGGGGTTTAGGGTTTGGGGCCTTGGGTTTAGGGTTTCGGTGCCGAGGGTTTAGGGTTTAGGGCCCTAGGGTTGAGGGTTTGGGGCCTTGGGTTTAGGGTTTCGGGGCCGAGGGTTTAAGGTTTGGGTGCTGGGCCCTAGGGTTGAGGGTTTTGGGGCGAGTTTAAGGTTTCGGGGCCGAGGGTTTAGGTGTTGGGTGCTAGGGTTTAGAGTTTAGGGCCCTAGGGTTTAGGCTTTAAGGCCCTAGGGTTGAGGGTTTCGGGGCCTTGGGTTTAGGGTTTCGGGGCCTTGGGTTTAGGGTTTCGGGGCGAGGGTTTAGGGTTTGGGTGCTAGGGTTTAGGGCCCTAGGGTTTAGGGTTTAGGGCTCTAGGGTTGAGGGTTTGGGGCCTTGGGTTTAGGGTTTCGGGGCCTTGGGTTTAGGGTTTCGGGGCCGAGGGTTTAGGGTTTGGGTGCTAGGGTTTGGGGTTTAGGGTGCTAGGGTTTAGGGTTTAAGGGTTTAGGGTTGACGGTTTTGGGCCTTGGGTTTAGGGTTTCGAGGCCGAGGGTTTAGGATTTAGGGTGCTAGGGTTTAGGGTTTAGAGCCCTAGGGTTGAAGGTTTGGGGCCTTGGGTTTAAGGTTTCGGGGCCTTGGGTTTAGGGTTTCGGGGTCGAGGGTTTAGGGTTTTGGTGCTAGGGTTTAGGGTTTTAGGCCCTAGGGTCGAGGGTTTGGGGCCTGGGGTGTAGGGTTTCGGGGCCGAGGGTTTAGGGTTTAGGTGTTTAGGGTTTGGGGCCTTGGGTTTAGGGTTTCGGGGCCGAGGGTTTAGGGTTTAGGGCCCTAGGGTTGAGGGTTTGGGGCCTTGGGTTAAGGGTTTCGGTGCCGAGGGTTTAAGGTTTGGGTGCTAGGGCCTGGGTTTAGGGTTTCGGGGCCGAGGGTTTAGGGTTTGGGTGCTAGGGTTTAGGGTTTAGGGCCCTAGGGTTTAGGCTTTAAGGCCCTAGGGTTGAGGGTTTCGGGGCCTTGGGTTTAGGGTTTCGGTGCCTTGGGTTTAGGGTTTCGGGGCCGAGGGTTTAGGGTTTGGGTGCTAGGGTTTAGGGTTTAGGGCCCTAGGGTTGAGGGTTTAAGGCCCTAGGGTTGAGGGTTTGGGGCCTTGGGTTTAGGGTTTCGGGGCCGAGGGTTTAGGATTTAGGGTGCTAGGGTTTAGGGTTTACTTTGAGGCCTTGGGTTTAAGGTTTCGGGGCCTTGGGTTTAGGGTTTCGGGGCCGACGGTTTAGGGTTTGGGTGCTAGGCCTGGGGTGTAGGGTTTCGGGGCCGAGGGTTTAGGGTTTGGGGCCTTAGGGTTTGGGGCCTTGGGTTTAGAGTTCCGGGGCCGAGGGTTTTGGGTTTAGGGCCCTAGGGGTGAGGGTTTGGGGCCTTGGGTTTAGGGTTTCGGGGCCGAGGGTTTAAGGTTTGGGTGGTTGAGGGTTTGGGGACTGGGTTTAGGGTTTCGGGGCCGAGGGTTTAGGGTTTGGGTGCTAGGGTTTAGGGTTTAGGGCCCTAGGGTTTAGGCTTTAAGGGTGTTAGGGTTGAGGGTTTCGGGGCCTTGGGTTTAGGGTTTCGGGGCCTTGGGTTTGTGGTTTCGGGGCCGAGGGTTTAGGGTTTGGGTGCTAGGGTTTAGGGTTTAGGGCCCTAGGGTTTAGGGTTTATAGGGTTTAGGGCCCTAGGGGTTTCGGGGCCAAGGGTTTAGGGTTTGGGTGCCCTAGGGTTTAGGGTTTAAGGCCCTAGGGTTGAGGGTTTTGGGCCTTGGGTTTAGGGTTTCGGGGCCGAGGGTTTAGGATTTAGGGTGCTAGGGTTTAGGGTTTAGGGGTTGAAGGTTTGGGGCCTTGGGTTTAAGGTTTCGGGGCCTTGGGTTTAGGGTTTCGGGGCCGAAGGTTTAGGGTTTGGGTGCTAGGGTTTAGGGTTTAGGGCCCTAGGGTTGAGGGTTTGGGGCCTGGCGTTTAGGGTTTCGGGGCCGAGGGTTTAGGGTTTAGGGGTTTAGGGTTTGGGGCCTTGGGTTTAGGGTTTCGGGGCGGAGGGTTTAGGGTTTAGGGCCCTAGGGTTGAGGGTTTGGGGCCTTGGGTTTAGGGTTTCGGGGCCGAGGGTTTAGGGTTTGGGTGCTAGGGTTTAGAGTTTAGGGTTCTAGGGTTTAGGCTTTAAGGTGTTAGGGTTGAGGGTTTCGGGGCCTTGGGTTTAGGGTTTCGGGGCCTTGGGTTTAGGATTTAGGGTTTCGGGGCGGAGGGTTTAGGGTTTGGTTGCTAGGGTTTAGGGTTTAGGGCCCTAGGGTTTAGGGTTTAGGGCTCTAGGGTTGAGGGTTTGGGGCCTTGGGTTTAGGGTTTCGGGGCCTTGGGTTTAGGGTTTCGGGGCCGAGGGTTTAGGGTTTGGGTGCCAGGGTTTAAGGTTTAGGGCCCTAGGGTCGAGGGTTTAAGGCCCTAGGGTTGAGGGTTTGGGGCCTTGGGTTTAGGGTTTCGGGGCCGAGGTGCTAGGCCCTAGGGTTGAGGGTTTGGGGCCTTGGGTTTAGGGTTTCGGGGCCGAGGGTTTAGGATTTAGGGTGCTAGGGTTTAGAATTTAAGGCCCTAGGGTTTAGGCTTTTAGGCCCTAGGGTCGAGGGTTTGGGGCCTGGGGCGTAGGGTTTCGGGGCCGAGGGTTTAGGGTTTGGGTTTGGGGCCTTGGGTTTGGGTTTCGGGGCCGAGGGTTTAGGGTTTAGGGCCCTAGGGTTGAGGGTTTGGGGCCTTGGGTTTAGGGTTTCTAGGGTTTGGGGTTTAGGGCCCTAGGGTTTAAGGTTTAGGGCCCTAGGGTTGAGGGTTTGGGGCCTTGGGTTTAGGGTTTCGGGGCCTTGGGTTTAGGGTTTCGGGGCCAAGGGTTTAGGGTTTGGGTGCCCTAGGGTTTAGGGTTTAAGGCCCTAGGGTTGAAGGTTTTGGGCCTTGAAGTTTAGGGTTTCGGGGCCGAGGGTTTAGGATTTAGGGTGCTAGGGTTTCGGGTTTAGGGCACTAGGGTTGAAGGTTTCGGTGCCTTGGGTTTAGGGTTTCGGGGCCGAGGGTTTAGGGTTTGGGTGCTAGGGTTTAGGGTTTAGGGCCCTAGGGTTGAGGGTTTGGGGGCTGGGGTTGAGGGTTTGGGGCCGGAGGGTTTAGGGTTTAGGTGTTAGGTTTGGGGGCCTGGGTTTAGGGTTCGGCAGAGGTGTTCGGGTTTCGGGCACTAGGGTTGAGGGGCCGAGGGTTTTTTTTAAGGTGTTGGGTGCTAAGGCCTGGTTTAGGGGTTGAGGGGCCGAGGGTTAGGGTTGGGTGTGAGGGTTCCTAGGGGTTTAGGCTTAAGGCCCTAGGTTTGAGGGTTTAGGGGCCTTGGGTTAGGGTTCGGTGCTGGGTTTAGGGTTTCGGGGCCCCGAGGGTTTAGGTTTGGGTGTCAGGGTTTAGGGTAGGGCCCTGGGTTGAGGTGTTAAGGACTACGGGTTGAGGTTTGGGGCTTGGTTAGGGTTTCGGGGCCGAGGGTTTAGGATTTGGGTGCTTAGGTTTAGGGTTTACTTGAGCCGTGGGTTTAAGGCTGTTTTTTGTTCGGGGGCCTTGGGTTTAAGGGTTTCGGGGCCGACGGTTTAGGGTTTGGGTGCTAGGCCTGGGGTGTAGGGTTTCGGGGCCGAGGGTTTAGGGTTTGGGGCCTTAGGGTTTGGGGCCTTGGGTTTAGGGTTTCGGGGCCTTGGGTTTAGGGTTCAGGGCCCTAGGGGTGAGGGTTTGGGGCCTTGGGTTTAGGGTTTCGGGGCCGAGGGTTTAGGGTTTCGGGGCCGAGGGTTTAGGGTTTGGGTGCTAGGGTTTAGGGTTTAGGGCCCTAGGGTTGAGGGTTTGGGGCCTGGGGTGTAGGGTTTCGGGGCCGAGGGTTTAGGGTTTAGGGGTTTAGGGTTTGGGGCCTTGGGTTTAAGGTTTCGGGGCTGAGGGTTTAGGGTTTGGGTGCTGGGGTTTGGGTTTAAGCAAAGGGTGTCCCAATGGCTTTCGGCCATGGGTTTCGGCCATGGGTTTCGGCCATGGGTTTCGGCCATGGGTTTCGGCCATTGGCTTTCGGCCATGGGTTTCGGCGATGGGTTTCGGCCATGGGTTTCGGCCATGGGTTTCGGCCATGGCTTTCGTAGGGTTGAGGGTTTGGGGCCTTGGGTTTAGGGTTTCGGGCCTTGGGTTTAAGGTTTAGGGTGCTAGGGTTGAGGGTTTCCTGCCCTGCCCCCGCCACCCCCAAAAACCCTTCTCCTCAAGTGGAATGGGTGGTCGGCCCCCTGCGCCCCCCCCGCCCCGCCTCCCACCCACCCGCACCCGCCCCCACCGCGGTGTGCACCACACCCACCGCATACCCTGCTCACGCCCATCCCGCCCACACCCAAAAGCTCTTCGCCTCAAGTAGAATGCCGCCCCCCCTGCCCCCCTCCGGCCCTCGCCGCCCCCGCCCCCAAACCCGTTCCTCTGCAGTTAGTGGCTAAACGCCACACTCTTTTCAGGGTCCAGGGGGTGTCCCCATGCCCAGCTCAAACCAGCCCGGCCCAGCCCAGGCTGCCTGGCTCCCTGCTGCCTGCCCTTTGCTGGCTGCCAAAAAGTTTGAAAGAAAAGAAAACTCTTTTCGGGGGTTCTAGCGAGTGCTGGCGGGGTCCAGGGCGAGGAGTCCTGGCGGGGGGTCTGGGGGGCAGCGCCCCCCAAGATCACGGTAGTGAATATTTACGATTCCTAAAGAATTTCATGAAAATTCCGTAAGCCACTCCAAGGAGCATGGGTTTGGGCCATGGGTTTATAGTTCCAGCCACCACCACCCACCCCGGCCACCCACCCATCGCGATGGCTACGTTTACGTTTCGAAATTAAGTTTCTGGGTTTAGACAACACCCCCCTATGAAAGAAGTACACCCTCAAGTTGGCCGGGGCGACTGCTACGCTGTCGAACCCTAAACCCTAAACCCTAAACCCTAAACCCTAAACCCTAAACCCTAAACCCTAAACCCCTAAACCCTAAACCCTAAACCCTAAACTCAAGGCATAGGCCGCCCACCTACTGTGGGTGGGCGGCGCTTAAGCCCCTCGACCTCGATGGCGCAGAGCGACCCAAGACGGCTGCCCGCTCCACAGCCATGGGGACGGCAGCGCCCGCGGCTTGCCCGGTACCGGAACACGTTCTCCTCGGGACCAGTACTGGTCCCTTAATAAAGTCATTACCGGTCGAGCCCCTGGTGCCCTTTTGCCTTTTCGAGGATGCCCCCAGAAAGGGACCCCCCCAGGGGGGCCTGGGGCCTCCAGCGAGCAGAGTTCAAGGACCTAGGGCCTCCAGAGCCGGTCCTAGGGGGCTCTGGGCAAAAAATTGCAAAAATTTGGCTTGTCACCTTTTTCTGGCAGTTTTTGCCCCCCTTGACCCCCCTTGGCCCTCCCTGGCCCCCCCTGGGCCCCCCCCCCTGCCACTGCCATGCCCCCCAGCCTGGCCCTGCCCTGCCCTGCCCTGCCCGAAATTTTGTGGTCAGAAGGTGGAAGATAGAGACCAAGATGGACCTAACTGAGTTTAGGTCTAAACCCTAAAAGGAATAGGTTTGGGTGGCTTGGCCGCCTCATACGGCGTGGGGTGGGATAGAAAGAAAGGAAAAGCCTTCCATGATCAGGCTTTCGCACCAGTCGCGGTAGTACGACGCACTTGACAGGACTTTGTCGCAAATTACTTTCGCCTACGCGCTACTCTACGGCAAACCCTAAACCCTAAACCCTAAATTCCCGCCCAGGCCTGCTTAGGCCGTACCCACCCTTTTTCTTAGGGTGCCTGGACCCAGAAGGAAATCCGGCAGTGATTGACACCAAATCTGGATGGACAATGGGTGGAGCCATTGGAGAGTGGTCGAATTCAGCCCCTAGGGCTGAGCCAAGCCATTAGGCCCCTTGCGTGGCGCCCATATTCGCAGAGGGAATTCCCTCGAATCTCAAGAGAAAAAAACACCCTAAACCCCACGACCAAATCGCTTGGTGGTGTTTTCCTTTTGGCTCCCCTCAGAAAAGGCACCAGAGGCCGGCCCAGGGGGCCCCCAGCTGGCAGATTCCAGGGACCCGGGGGGCTCCTGGCAGGTGCTAGGGGGAGACTTGGCGTTTTTCCCAGGCCCCAGCAACCCCCCCACCCTCCCGGCCCCCCCCTGGCCGCCCCTGACCCCCCTGGCCCGCCCTGGCCCTCCCTGGCCCCGGCTGGCCCCCCCCCCCCTCCCTGGCCCCCCCTTGGCCCTCCTGGCCCTGACCCTATCTGTTTTGTGGCGTGTGTAGGTGCGTCCTTCCTGGCGCCAACAGACAGACCAGGGGCAGGTGGGAATTGAGGGCGTAAGCGCTAAACCCTAAAAGGCAATGTTTTGGGTGGTAGCCTGTGTGTTCTCACAGCGGGTGGGAAAAGGTGAGGAACCAATGTGTAATTGTTTCGTGGTGGAATCGCATTCGAACGCTAGACGTCGATATGCCGCCCCCCCACACCCCTGGGAGTGTTGGGGCGCCATTCTACATAGAAAATACTGCCGCTGCGCGGAACCCTAAATTTTAGAAGGCGCAAGCGCCAAGATGCGACAGCGTAGGTTGTGGTTTGACAGTAAAATGGAAGCAGGAAGCCCGAAATCTTTTAAGGCCCGAGGGTTGAGGGTTTAGGGCCCTAGGGTTGAGGGTTTGGGGCCTTGGGTTTAGGGTTTCGGGGCCGAGGGTTTAGGGATTGGGTGCTAGGGTTTAGGCTTTAAGGCCCTAGGGTTGAGGGTTTCGGGGCCTTGGGTTTAGGGTTTCGGGGCCGAGGGTTTAGGATTTAGGGTTTCGGGGCGGAGGGTTTAGGGTTTGGGTGCTAGGGTTTAGGGTTTCGGGGCCGAGGGTTTAGGGTTCAGGGTGCTAGGCTTTAGGGTTTAGGGCCCTAGGGTTGAAGGTTTGGGGCCTTGGGTTTAGGGTTTCTTTAAGGTTTCCGGGCAGAGGGTTTAGGGTTTGGGTGCTAGGGTTTAGGGTTTAGGGCCCTAGGGTTTAGGGTTTAAGGCCCTAGGGTTGAGGGTTTGGGGCCTTGGGTTTAGGGTTTCCGGGCCGAGGGTTTAGGGGGTTTAGGAGTTAGGGCCCTAGGGTTGAAGGTTTGGGGCCTTGGGTTTAGGGTTTCGGGGCCGAGGGTTTCGGGTTTGGGTGCTAGGGTTTGGGTGCTAGGGTTCAGGGTTTAGGGCCCTAGGGTTGAGGGTTTGGGGCCTTGGGTGTGGGGTTTCGGGGCCGAGGGTTTAGGGTTTAGGGCCTTAGGGTTTGGGGCCTTGGGTTTAGGGTTTCGGGGCTGAGGGTTTCAGGGTTTGGGTGCTTGGGTTTAGGGTTTCGAGGCCTTGGGTTTAGGGGGTTTGGGTGCTAGGGTTTAGGGTTTAGGGCCCTGGGGTTTAGGGTTCAGGGCCCTAGGGTTGAGGGTTTGGGGCCTTGGGTTTAGGGTTTCGGTGCCTTGGGTTTAGGGTTTCGGGGCCGAGGGTTTAGGGTTTGGGTGCTAGGGTTTAGGGTTTAGGGCCCTAGGGTTTAGGGTTTAAGGCCCTAGGGTTGAGGGTTTTGGGCCTTGGGTTTAGGGTTTCGGGGCCGAGGGTTTTAGGATTTAGGGTGCTAGGGTTTAGGGTTTAGGGCCCTAGGGTTGAAGGTTTGGGGCCTTGGGTTTAAGGTTTCGGTGCCTTGGGTTTAGGGTTTCGGGGCCGAGGGTTTAGGGTTTGGGTGCTAGGGTTTAGGGTTTAGGGCCCTAGGGTTGAGGGTTTGGGGCCTGGGGTGTAGGGTTTCGGGGCCGAGGGTTTAGGGTTTAGGGGTTCAGGGTTCGGGGCCTTGGGTTTAGGGTTTCGGGGCCGAGGGTTTAAGGTTTAGGGCCCTAGGGTTGAGGGTTTGGGGCCTTGGGTTTAGGGTTTCGGGGCCGAGGGTTTAAGGTTTGGGTGCTAGGGCCCTAGGGTTGAGGGTTTGGGGCCTTGGGTTTAGGGTTTCGGGGCCGAGGGTTTAGGGTTTGGGTGCTAGGGTTTAGGGTTTAGGGCCCTAGGGTTTAGGCTTTAAGGCCCTAGGGTTGAGGGTTTCGGGGCCTTGGGTTTAGGGTTTCGGGGCCTTGGGTTTAGGGTTTCGGGGCCGAGGGTTTAGGGTTTGGGTGCTAGGGTTTAGGGTTTAGGGCCCAGGGTTTAGGGTTTAAGGCCCTAGGGTTGAGGGTTTCGGGGCCTTGGGTTTAGGGTTTCGGGGCCTTGGGTTTAGGGTTTCGGGGCCGAGGGTTTAGGGTTTGGGTGCTAGGGTTTGGGGTTTAGGGTGCTAGGGTTTAGGGTTTAAGGGTTTAGGGTTGACGGTTTTGGGCCTTGGGTTTAGGGTTTCGAGGCCGAGGGTTTAGGATTTAGGGTGCTAGGGTTTAGGGTTTAGAGCCCTAGGGTTGAAGGTTTGGGGCCTTGGGTTTAAGGTTTCGGGGCCTTGGGTTTAGGGTTTCGGGGTCGAGGGTTTAGGGTTTTGGTGCTAGGGTTTAGGGTTTTAGGCCCTAGGGTCGAGGGTTTGGGGCCTGGGGTGTAGGGTTTCGGGGCCGAGGGTTTAGGGTTTAGGTGTTTAGGGTTTGGGGCCTTGGGTTTAGGGTTTCGGGGCCGAGGGTTTAGGGTTTAGGGCCCTAGGGTTGAGGGTTTGGGGCCTTGGGTTAAGGGTTTCGGTGCCGAGGGTTTAAGGTTTGGGTGCTAGGGCCTGGGTTTAGGGTTTCGGGGCCGAGGGTTTAGGGTTTGGGTGCTAGGGTTTAGGGTTTAGGGCCCTAGGGTGTAGGCTTTAAGGGTGTAGGGTTGAGGGTTTCGGGGCCTTGGGTTTAGGGTTTCGGGGCCTTGGGTTTAGGGTTTCGGGGCCGAGGGTTTAGGGTTTGGGTGCTAGGGTTTTGGGTTTAGGGTTTAGGGTTGAAGGCCCTAGGGTTGAAGGTTTTGGGCCTTGGGTTTAGGGTTTCGGGGCCGAGGGTTTAG
>CAJNDT010003014.1:0-26176 GCA_905221615.1 Symbiodinium sp. CCMP2592 | reverse complement strand
AATCTTTGCATGGAAGCATGCATTTGGGATGTTTCAAAATTCGCCTGTAATGCAAGAATGTCTGTGGGAAAATGCATTGGAACAAGAGTTTTTGCATGGGTGGAGCGAAATCTTTGCATGGAAGCTTGCATTTCGAATGTCTCCAAATTGGCCCACAATGCAAGAATGTCTGTGTTGAAATGCATTGGTTGCATGGGTGAGTCTTAATTTCTTTGCATGGGCACAGTCATGAAAATGGCAATTTCCCTTTTTCAAACAAAGTCCATATTGGTTGCTGTGTTGTGTGAGCAGGACAATTGTTTGCATTGCCCGAACATTTTGGCTCAACTCTGTGAATTGCATGAACATTGTGCTGGCTGTCTAACATTTCATGTTCTCAATTGTCGAACAAGACCAGGTCAACATTGTGGTGGCTGTGTAGCTCATATTTCCTTTTGCCATCCTGGACATCAAACATGTGGGTTCATGTCAATGGATGGGTCAAGCTTCCGCCTGGAGCACAGGTCTGGCATGAGGCTGAGTCGGGTGCACGCAACAAGCGGACTTGGGAAGCCCCAAGCCAAAGCAGCGAAGACCCCACACCACATGAGACTACGGATTGGGCAGGTCGTGGCTGGCAGAACTACGATCAAACAGAAGGAGTTGCCATCCAGTCAAGTCAGGACACTCCAGTGGACATGGAAGAAGACAACGACCGTCCGATTCAGCAAAAGAGCAAACACCAGAAGATGACATATCCTTGCGACTCCTGGGAGGCAGACTCCTGGGATAATCCAAAAGACTCCTGGTGGAAGTGGAAAGGCGGCTGGCATGATTGGAATGAGTCCTACCCGTCTGCGCTGGTTGACTCCACGGCAGAGGCCAACCCGGGTGAGGTCAACCCGAACCCGGAGGCCAACCTGAACGCGGAGGGTGCCAGTTACACAAGTCTTCAAGGAGAGGAGTCAGTGGACGCAAAAATGGCAGGTGCTGTGCAGTCAATGCAATTGAGTTCAGAGATTCCATTGCCTCCATTGCCTTCAGATTCCAATGCAGCTTTGCTCTTGCCGAATCCGAATGTGATCGCTTCTGATGCTCCGGACTTGGTTCTTCCAGCAGCAACAGCAGCAGCAGCTGCCTCGAGCTCTTCAGGGGATTTGGCTCTGAGTCCAACCCGGTCTGAATCTCAGTTGCCAATGGCCAGTGGCGATGGTGTGCACACTAAATTCAAGTTGCAGCTTCTGAAACATAAGAACAACGAGTCCAAAAAGAGGAAGAGCCAAAGGAATGACAAGCACAAGTGACAAATTTTGAACAACTGTATAAAGGATCAAGCAAGTTGAATTCACTACTTGTGCTGTATTGCAGAATTGCAGCAGCACCGTGCTCAATAACAGCTTCTTCCTTTGCCATGTGTATAGATTATGTTGGCTTTTTTTTGCATAGGGGCAAGCACGATTGTGACATTCATGTCAAAATTCCAGTGCGGTTCTTTGGGATGTTACTTGTTCAATTGCTTTGCCACCACTGTCAGCGAGGTCAGGCCATGTGATGTCCTCCATGATTTGTGCATATCTTGGCTCAAGGCAGAAACATGACTTTGGCTGAAGAACAGCAATGGGCTTTGGAAGCAGTGCAGGCTCTACCGCCTACTTGGCCGGAGGTGGAAGGAAACCAAGTCAGTGATTGCTTGTTACATTTGTTGCAGTGTGACCTGCCATTGGCCTGGTCTCATCGATTGCTTCTCTTCAAAGCCAAGACCATGTTGGCGGCTCTCATAGCTCCGTCACCCCATGATGTGCCAGCAAACAATTCTGACGATGATGATACACTTCTGACAGCTGATTCATTTCAATTGAGGTGGCATTGTGTCAGTGCCTTCAGAGCAATCATCCTGATGTGTTTGTCCTTTGAACAAAACCGCTGTGTTGTTTGTTAAATCATAACACATAACCATAATAAAGTGTTGCTGCCCCACTGAGGTCACTACGTGCTGGAGGATCTGCAGGTGCTCTGTGACTTGGAGATTGACATTTCCGATTCACGGTCAACATGGCAACAAGTGAGGACTCTCTTGGCTGACTGCTTTCAGTCAAATTCAATTTCGCAATGTTCACACCCGGGCCAGAAAGGGTCGGGCAAAACCAAAAGTGAGATTCGGCAGTGGTACAAGGACAATGTTTACTAGCTCGCTTGTTTCTGCTAATACGGTGTGGACCAACACGGCTCGGAATGGCTGCAACAAATAAATAAGAAGCTCTGTGCTTTTCGGAGCTTTCTGTACTGTAGTCAGCTGTATGTCCTGCAGTGTTGCTTCAACTTTGAATTGTCAATTGTGTTTGCCTGAATTGCTCAAGGGTTCGGTTTGAAGTACCATTGCTACAGGAACACCAATTGCCTGTAGTTGCAGAAGCCATGGCAGGGCTTATTCCCCGACGCCACAAGCGGGCCCGTCTTGCGGATTCCAGGAATGGCAATGGACAGCACATGGTCATGACAGGCCAGATGCAGCCGACCATGCCCCCAATGATGTTTCCAGCTCATCCTTACATGACCATGAACCCCGGCACATTGATGGGCATGAACCCGGGTATGAACATGCCCATGATGCACCCATGCACTGGCATGCAGAATAATATGTCGATGCCCATGCACGGTTCGGCAAACCCGGCTGCTGCGATGCAGGGCAATCCGATGATGAATGCCCAGATGAATATGATGCCAGGATTCTCCCCCCCCCAGGTGAATGAGGTGGATGACGATTCGGAACAGGAAGAGGAGGAGGAATCCGACAGGGCCACAGCACAACATCAGCAGGTGGTTCCGGAAGTTCCATCAGCATCGGGCTCGGGAAATGAAGTGCCTCAGGGCCCTGTGACAGTTCCTGCTCATCCTGTGCAGCCCCTCCCACCACCCACAGTCGGCTATGTTTACAACAAGGGGGAGGATGCCACAATCACAGGGAGCACAACAGTATTGAAAGGTCTTCCAAGGACAAGGCTTGTGGCCAGCTTGGAGAAATTGTACGGTGAGCTGGAGGCGGGACAGGAATTCCCATTTGTGTCACTTGTTTTTGTTTGTGCATTTGACAATTTGTCTAACATGATGAGAAGATGCTATGAACGCTGAGGCTGGGTACCTCAGTCAATTGAGCCAAAGGGGACTCTTGGTACTTCTGTGGATGCTGACGAGGCTCAGGCCAAGTAGCCGGCTCTCTTATCTCCGTGACTTGTCAGATGTTATTGCCAGGACACTATAGAGGAAATGTCATTTTGGGTCAGTGAATGATCATGCCATTACGGGTTGTTCGTCTGGTCGGTTTTTTCAGCTTTATTATTCATAAGAACATTCAATTGAGACTTCATCTTTGGCTGTGCAGGTGTGATATCCTACGAAGACTTGCACATGCGGTTCCAAACGGCATTCAATCGTGTCCGACGGTGCGAACCACAGTTCATGGAACAGTTGGCCTCGAAGCTGCCCCTGAATTTGACAGACGCTGCAATAGAGGAGATTGCTCGCCCTCTGGGCTGGCAGGACTCATTCATGAAGCCTGTCAGCATCTGTTTTGCGAAAGCTCCAACCTCAGGTGACGTTGGCATGATTTTGCAGGCAGGGGCGAAAGCAACAATGCCGCCAGCACGTGCCCGCCCAGCACCTGTGGCAGTAAGTGCAACTGCAAGCCCACCACCTGCACCGGCAAAGGCGCCTCTGCCGGCACATGCCAAGGCTGTCACACCTGCCCCGATCCGGGTCCCACCTGTGCGAGCAACGTCTGGGCCACCTCAGCCCGCAGCCCCTGCAGCACCCCGGGTGCCCCCTCCGCCCAAGCAGGCCGGCCATGCAGCAATGCCAACAATGCCTTCGGCAGAACCATCAACAAACACATCCCCTGCTGTGGCTCCCAAGGCTATGCATACTTTGAGCAAAGCAATGCCAGCGATGCCCCCCGCATCCCCTGATCATGTTGTGCCTCCAGCCAACCCTCCCACAATTGAGCCCGAGACATTGGAGCATGCTGTGGTTGAACCAGTTGTGGCAGCAACACCCCGCGAGCATCCACCCGCTCCCGATGCAGCAGCCGGACCCCCAGCCACCCTTGCAGCTGGAACAGTTCAGCAGGACCAGCAAGAGATCCAAGCAGAGTCAGAGGCCATTGAGCTTCCCATATGTCTCATTTGCCAGGACGGAATGGATCCCACGAGTGTTGCTTGCTTCAGCTCCATCTCCAGTGTAGACCTTGTGAGTGTTGTGATGTCCTCATTTGACAATTTGTTTTGGTTGCCAGGACACCATGGATGAGGGGGAACAAGTCTTGCTCCGGCTCCACTGCGGGCATTGGTTTCACGAAGACTGCATCCTGCGCTGGGCGGAATCGACAAACACCAGACCGGGAAGTCGTTGCCCACTACGTTGCTCGATTCCGGAGCCGATGGACGTGGATGAGGGAAATCGCAATGGTCAGGAGGCCGACCATGGCTTCGAGATCCTGGAGAACACTGAACCCAATACAATTTTTGCTTGAGTGGCAGTAACTCAGTAGATCAATTCAGCAGTTGCACAGCATTTCATTGTCTTGCATGGGTATGGATGGCACATTAAAGTGACAACCAATTCAATCCTAAATACAATTTTCACAGGGAGCCCAAAGCACGCCAATGGCTGTTGCACTGATGACGATTACTGGATGCTGCATTGCCGATTGCGGCTCATTTCAGTTCCGACACAAGGCTGTCTTCAAGTCCGTGAGGGGTTCGCGGAACAAGGGCGAAAAAAATTGCAATTGCACTCATGGCCAATAGCTTCACAAGTTCTCATGTGGTTGTTCTCTGTTCGGTGCAGACATTTTGTCATGTTTCTGTAGCTTCAATTTCGCCTGGGATGTTCCACCTAAATAATAAGAGGGACATTTCCCCCCACGTTAAGGCAATGTGTGAACTGTAAAATTACATGGCTCAACATTTGTGCAATAGGACTTTGACATTTCAAATCGCAAAGTTACAGTACACATAATATGTGACCATGGCTGAGCCATGTTTCCAGCATGTGCCCGCAAATGCAGACTCTTTGGTCATGGAAGGTCTTGCTGTGGCTTTTGGCCCGGTGGCATATCGCAATCCTGATGATTCCCAGCTGTACTGGGATCTGCAATATGTCATGGACAAGCTTATGGAGAATGGCGAGCAAAACGCTCTGACGAAACATGCCAAAACACTGAAAGACCTTTGCTTGTCCGAGGATATCCTGACAGAGAAAGATTTGCATTATCGTTCAATGAACCTCAGGCCACGAACCTCAACTCTACAAGTTTAAATTATGAAATCCTTGACAGTACATGTATGCACACACATACTCAAATACTTGGCAAAAGTGGCCCTGGTTCAGGACAAGTATGTTGAATTGCAATTGTGCCAGTACCATGCTGCTGATGATGTTCTTTGCAAAGCTACTGGACAAAAGCCAAACTGCAGCCAAGTCGACCTACCTCTGGGATATGTTCCGGAAAATCTCAGCAGAGGCTACAACCCAGGCATACGCGGCTGGACAGCATGGCTTGAGCATCGATGTGCATGGCACTGCTGGGAACCATGTCCTCATGTTGCAGCCCAATGGAATGGTCTTGGGAGTGCAAGACTTTCTTTCCTCACTACATGCTTCAGTTCTGGAGTCTTGGAGAAAGGTTTGGGGCAACATGTACTCAGAAGCTGTACTGTCAGGCCCTTGGCAGGGAGAACTTCTGTTTTTGGATGTGCTCGCTTTTGTCCTCAATGCTGCGAAGGTCCGTCGATCCAGAAACATGTCACCCTGGAAAAACCATAGCTTGGCTGCTCTGCAACAATTGCGAGCCACTGTCTTCCAGATTTTGCATGGAGCTATGGCCCACAGCATTTTGGAGCATGTAGAGGCAAACCAAGCGTTGGAGAGAGCAGTTCCTTCACGACGACTGTCAGGGCGAGGAAGGAGGTTGGCTGTTGGGTAAGGTTGATTTCTGCATTCAGGAGTCCGGGGGCATCATTTCATTTGAAATCAATTTGTCAAGTGAGTTAAGTTATGAAGTTGCAGTTGCATTGCTCGCAGGTCTGCTGATGATGGAGAAGACCCTCGCCGGAAAATGTCCGTTCACCGGATTTGGGACTTCATTGAACAAGCACGCAACACAAAGGTCTCGATGATGAAGTTGGCTGAGATCAGAGAGACGGACAGAGATGGCGGTGTCAGGCCTGGCTCTGTTTCTCTGTGGCAGCGGAAGATGCTGAGCTTGTACAAGCAAGAAAGCTCCTTGTCATTTCTCAATGTTCGGAAGCTGACCATGGTCACTGATTCTTCCCACCACAGCACGAAAGATTGGCTTGTGAGTCTTTTTTACAACAGTTCTGCCAATTGTTTTGCCCATGCCACTGCTCAATTTGTGAACTCGGCCAAAATCCTTCGCCCGGGACAATATGACCTTATGCCGGAAGTCGAACGTTTGGCGGCACGTCGAGAAATTGAGAGACTTTCGACCCTGAAGTTTTTCCAGGCTGTCAGCAGTCAGTGCTTCAAAATCGCCGGGTTGCAAATAACCGATTTCCAGCCGGACTCTCAGCTGCTGTCCATGTTGGCCCCATTGAACCCGGGAGACCAAGCAACTTTTCGTGGTGCAGAATGGGAAGTCATCCGTACAGAGGATCCAGCCACAGTGCACAGTATGAGTTTTGACGCACAGTCTGCAGACATGATTCCGATGTTGCACATATTGATGGATCAAGGCAGCATCGGGTGTGCCGCCAACGCATTTTCCTTGGACCAGAACTTGCTCGTACATTACAGTTACGACAAAATCCATCGCCTGCATAGGGATATCAAGGGGCCGCTCAGAGGACAACTCCACAAAAATGTCCTCCTAACGACGTTCATGTGGACCCTGAACTACAAGCCCTTCGGCTCTGGCGGCTTCTTTGCAGAGAAACAGGACGCACTCGAAAGTTTTCTGCAGTCCAACAACGAGGCCAGGCTTTTCCAATTCTCAATATTGTACAATTCATATAATAATATAGTCAGTATTTGTTTAACCAATACAATTCTAGTTGTACCTCAGCCAGGAAAGCGAAATCTTCGACAAGTACAAGACTCGCATTGCTTTCGAGTTTAACATGAGGGGAGCCTCAGACCACGATGTCTGGACCGCGCTTCCGGAAAAAATGAGATCCTGGAAAGTCAAGGGGGGATGCACGAAACCGTCTCGGTGGTTTTCGTGGAATGAGGCTGCTGCGGAAAATCTGTCCGAGTTTACGGCCTCCCGAATGGTTTTGGAGTGGTACCTTCGTTCCGAGCAAGGTCCGGATGACATCAACCAACCTCAATTGTGTTTCAAAGAAGCTAAAGGACTGAAACTGGCCTATCTGGGCCATTCATGGGTGACTTGGGAGAACGCACACATTATTGCACGGCTGCAGGAGCCTTGCTGGGACTACTACAGTGCACAACTCCACGAGATCAAAACTGTCGAGGACGCTTTGACCGAGACACAGGTCATGAGCACTAGCTGGAACCAGCACTGGAGTTTGAGAGGAATTGCGGCAATCATGGTTTCCGAAGAGACTTGGGATGATTTGCTGTTTTGGGTCCAGGAGTCTGAAACATTCATAACGAAAGTCATGGATTATGGCTTGGAGATGCTGGCGAATCGGTGTGCAACATTTTCCAAGTATGGCTCCCCTCCGGAGTGTTACACCCAAGTGCTGAGTGGTCCTTCTCCCCATGCCATCAATGCCATGAAACTGATGAAGACAGATTGGCTTTGCTTGCAAAGCCTGGAATGCAGTGGCGCGCCTAAGGCTCGCATGCTGAGTGCAGATCTCAGGTTGACTTTTGATCCTTGCATGCGCTACACTGCCCTTCAGTTTCAGTCAGTTGGCTGGCGTTTGAATTACCAAGCAGGACTAGATTTGTTGCGCTTTCTCACAGCCACATTTCCGGACAGCAAGATCGTCGAGGATTGTCACCAACTCTTACGAACAGCCACAGGTCCGAAAGCACACCAAAAACTCACGGGGACATGTATCCAGCAGCTGCTGACCAACTCCGACATATTGGAGTGTCGGGGCATGGCTCACCCTGCCAAGTTGAGCAGAGAGAAGTTCCTGAGGTACTGGCACAAGGCCAAGGATGATTTCAGAGCCAATCCAGAATTTGTTGCCGCACATCACAAGCTCCCCAAGGAAATGTCGAAAGTCCTAGCAACCAAAACGTGGGACACCATTTCTGAACAACAATTGATTGTTTCTGCAGCATCATGGTCCTTCCTGCGCTACTATTCGCAGAACAACTTGAGCACGCAGAACGTGAAATTGAAGGCCTGGGGTGAATCAGCAAAGTAGCGGTCTGTGATTGAATAGCTCTGTTCTAAGAACAACATGTTCCTGAGGACGGCTTGTGGGCTGTGTTTGCCCAGTTTGGGCAAATCATTACTTTGCGCAATGTGGAAGAGACCTACATTGTTCTGGGATCCTTCAAATGGGCAGTGTTGGCATGGCGGTTGTCCGAAGTTCATGAGGGCGGCAGGTGCTCGGGCTGGCAGTTGCAAGTGGAGGCCGGTTGCTCATGGCAGTTCCTTCACAACCCTGAGGAATGGGAAGCATGTGAAGCCACTCCGAAATTGTCAACACAGGCAGGACTCTATTTCAAAGCCACGTGTGGTTGGGAACCACTTGTGCAAAACACTTTGCGCTCCGGGCACAAAAGGACCTTTGCGGAGTTGACATTGATGGCGGACTACTTGAATGTGACACAACCCCACAAGAATTCCAAGAAGGAGTTGTTGAAACAGTGTCAGGAGTGTTTCGGAGAAGAGTTTGCAGAAGCTTGCCGTGAAGCTGCAGAGTCAGACACTCAGAAGGCTCCTGATGCAGATATGCCTGATGGTTTTCTATCAGCATTGTTGGACAACATGGAGCCCTCAGATAAACAGGATTTCCAGGACTTGGAGAAAGCCCTGATGCGACAGGAACAGCAGGCCGAGCAACAACGTTGGCAAAACATGTGGGATGAGAAGGTTGCAGAACAAAAGGCACCCTGGCAAGACCTTCCAGTGAGTTTCTGAGCTAGGCTTAGACTCAATTGTTGTGATTCAAATGTGACTCAATTGTGACTCAATTGTGATTCGATTGCAGGCCAAAAGAGCGAGGAGAGCTGTGGCAAAAGCCAAAGCAAAGTCAAAACCGTGTGCCAAAGCAAAATGCAAAGGCAAGGGCAAAGGAAAAGGCAAAGGCCGTGGAAAAGGCAATGGGTTTGGAAGAGGCACAGCTTTGGGCTTGCAAGGGCTGGCTCGCAGGCAAGCAGCGTCACGAAAACGCAAGGAGCAGGTGCTCGAACAAATGCCCGGACCAGCAGTGGAAGAAGATCCAGATATCTCTGAACTCAAAGAGGAGTTGGAAAGCCAGCTGTTGGACATGAATGTCATGGACGATCGAACAAATCCTGATTCATTGCCGGCAGAGCCTTGTGTCCATGCTCCCAGTCCAAGAGAGCCCGCCCCCTCACCGGAGCCTTGCGCCCATCCTCCCAGTCCACACACTGGTGAAGGAGAGCCCGCCCCCCCGGCGGAGGAGCCCTGTGTCGATGCTTCCCGTCCACACTCTGTGCTTGGTGGTGCCGGGGTCGCACACGAGGAAACAAAAGTGCAAGCACAGCCATCCAATGGGACCTTGCCGGATCCAATATCCGGGCCAAGGGACAGTGGAATGGCACAGGCCTCGTCCTCGAGCGGATCAGCCCCTGAGCAGGTCCTTGATGATGCTGCACATCGTGGCCAGGCATCGCAACGTGCTCCGCGCGAGCATGGTCCACACTTGAATAACACTCCCGACTTCCTGTCGGAGTTGGATCCACCCGAAGACTTCAAGTTGCGTCTCAGCTTCAACGATCATCGCTTCAAAGCCGAGATCATGACAAAACAGTATGTGTCAAGTGAGGGGAAAAAGTCTTGCAGCAAAAGCTTTGCTAACGACAGATCAGACTGGAAGCAAGCACTGGCTCAAGTGCATCGCTGGGCGTGGACAGAGTGGGAGAAGGCCAAACCTGAAAGGCAACTGCCGCCTCATTGTCAGCCTGGCACTATCCCTGAGGCTGTCCTGGAACGCCTTGCCCCGATTATCGACGCAATGCCTCCGCCCACAAAGTATGCCAAGTAGCCTCTTCAGTTTTTTTTGGTGATAAACACATCACAGGGGAAAACATGTCAGCAGGTTGCAGATTTCTGTCAATGTCATGTATGCAAGTATCGTGTTCTTAGCTTCAAGTCTTCGGTCGATTCAAGAAGTCACAGGGAGTGAGTTCATCCAGCCGAGTCCAATGTGTGTGAATCTGCTCCTGCTGTCATAGCGGCAACATGTTCGATTCACAATTTTGGCTTCAGCTTGTGCGCAGTTGCTGTTCATTCTGTGATTGAGTCTTTACAGTTACGTTGCAATTACAGTTGCTGAATGCCTGAAGTGTGCAATTGAAGATGACATGACATGAATCATGAAGTCTCACCATAGTTATGCTGCAGATTGCTCGGGGAGAAAGCGATCAGCAAAAACAAGCCTTCCTGACATTGTGTCCTGTTAGTTTGTGGAATGTGCTTGATATGCCAGGCAAGCATTGAATCCATTTGTTGCTCAAGTTGGACCAGAGGTATGGTTTAAAGTTATGTGGGACAACAAATCAATGTATTGATGTCAGTGAATCACCAACATGTCCAATTTCCAGTGGCCGTGCCAGCATGTGCTGGGATCATCGCTGGTCTTCAGTGGTAGTGCTGGGCCTGTGAAGCCAGCACGCAAGAAATGCAAAAGGAAAAAGAATGCTGCAGAGTCATTTGAGTTGGGAGGTAGATCAGTGGAGCGCCCGTGTACTCTTCCTGCCTTGAATTTTACCGATACAGTTACAGGAACTGATGAAATTGATGATCGGTTTGACACTTGGGTAGAGGACGTCTTCGAGCAAACATCGCGATTGCAATGTTCGCATTTCCTTCCGTTTGCTTCCTTGTCTTTCTCCCCAAGGCCGGAGTCTGTTCAAAGTGTTATGGGTCACAGATTTTGTTATAATTTGAATTTTTCATTAATGTAATACTACATAAACTTATCATCATCCTCAATTGATCTTGCTGGCCAGGTCCACAGAGCCTTGGTGTCACAGGCTCATGGTTGCAAGGATTTTGGTGCAAAATTTCTTGCGCTACGACCAGGACTTCAATGTGGGCAGAGTGGCCATGAAATGGCATGGGCTGATTGGATTGGCTTATCCCGCATTGAAGAACCGAACCATCGAGTGTCAGCTGATGTGCATCATTAGCCGTAGCTATGACAACAGAGCCAAGATTGAAGCAGCTTCAATCGATGTGGGACCCCATCAATGTGCGGGGTTGCTGCAATACATTGAATACTATGCAGGGAGCGCCAAACTTTCGAAGAAATTGATCGAATCCGGTCTCCGTGGGTGCAGCTTTGACATACTCTACAATGACGAACACAACATGTTGCTAGCGAAAGGGTTGCGTTTGTTTCTGGATGCAGCCACAGCGTGTGAGAAGAAGGCTTTGCATTGGTGGGGCACTCCGTGCTCTTCTTTTGTCATTATGTGCTCATTTCGTTCCCAACGTGCTGAAAGCAACGGCTGGGAAGGCGCATGGACTGAGCGGGACTTTGTATTGCAGGGAAATTGTCAGGCCCTTGTTTGCTCACTTGGGATTTTCCTGGGATGGGCATGTGAGTGCTGCCCTGTGGTGGAACAGCCCCTCAGCTCCTGTATGCCGCACCTCGAGTGTGTCAAAACAGTTCTATCCTTTTGTGGCTTCGAAAAGACTTGCACCTACATGGGTGCCTTTAACGGAAAGTCAGTGAAGCCCTTGCAACTGTGGCATTTGCCTGGGTTTCATTTTGAGAACCTGGCCAGGCCCAAACCAGATCATAATGCTTTCATTGGTCTGGTAAACCGAGGCGAAGACGGCCGTTTCACCGGTGTGCCAGCAGATGTACAGGCTAGTGGGGAATACACTTCGATGTTCGGGGAAGCAGTTGCGCAGATTGTCCGGAATCTATTGTGACGATCCGCTTCGTCAGCCAAAATACGTTTCATAGCTTACTGAGCTGCATGCTTTTTATTATTCAAGCCAATCTGCTGTGACTGGTTTTTGGGGTGTGAATGCTGTGACACAACAGCAACAGCAGGCCATGCAGCAACACAGGTAAAACAGTGCGATGACTGATGAGAAGGTTGCATAACAATTGAGACACAAGTCTGATTTGCTTGCAGCCTTATGTCGATGTGGCTGTCTCAGTGAACACACTTGGAGGAACAGAATTGATATGGCTCTTTCAGTGAATGAGTATGCGCCGGCAAATCAGGGCCTTGGACGTCGTTCTTGCCTTCTTTGCCCCACTTGAGGAGGATTCCTCAAGATTTCCTCAATTCGAATCGTCAACCTTGCCAAGCAATGCCATGCTGACTCAAGATTTCCTCAACCTTGCAGCAACCTGTTTAAGTTGACAGGTTGTTCTGAGCAGTGTGAGGAAACAATAGATGCCATCCACTGTGACCTTGCCCGATGTGCCCATGTCGGTGCAAGGGGTCAGTGGCATGGCACAAGTGAACACACTTGAGGAACAATTTCTTGTTGACAATTTGGGAGTCACACCTTTGCAGCTTCTGCCGGCTCTTGCACAGACGTCCTCAGCCTTGCGAAAACCTGTTGGTGTTGCCGGGCTCTCACCCGAAGAGCCATCAAGTTTCCTTGCTTGGGGACACAAAGGCCAGCCATCTAGTGTGACCTTGCCCGACGTGCCAATGTCGGTGCAAGGGGTCACTGGAATGGCACAGCTTCCGGTTGCTCTGTTCACACACCGGCTTGGACAGAAATAATACTACATTTTTTCATGGTTTTCTCAACAATTTTCAGTGTCTGCAAATCTCCAGTTACATTAATTCTGGACAAACCTACCGTGTCGTAACGTATCCAATAAGTCTTTGTTCAGGTTGACTTCTGATTTTGATAACTTTGGTTTTTGCCAAGCCCACTGATCCAGCCCCCGCGGATCCAACCCTACAAACGAGCATATTGACTAAACAAGATAAAATCAAGGCAGGTACCCTCACGCCGGAGATGCAGCGCAAGTATGCCGCCGAAATTCGGAAGGCTAAACTTGAAGAGTTCAAGAGTTACTTGGACAATGATGCAATTCGGCTGACGGACCGTCGCAAGCTTAAAACCGATGTCAATTTTCTTACCGGACGTTGGGTCCTTACTGTGAAGGTTGACAAGAACGGTTACTTTTCCAAGTTCAAAGCCCGATGGGTTTGTCGTGGGTTTCAGGACAAGTTTGCCTGGGATCAACAAACGGACAGCCCTACGGCTACTCGGTATGGTTTCCGTTTGGTTGCGCAGTGCGCTGCCAATCACTATTGGGATCTTTTTCATTTGGATCTTAAGACCGCTTTCCTTCAGGGGGAACACTACAATCTGTCATCTCGCATGGTTGTGGTTCAGTTGCCTCCTGACATCGGTTTGCCTACCTGGATGGTTGGCCTTTGTCTCAGACCAGTCTATGGTCTGAACGATGCACCGAGAAGATGGTGGAATCGTTTGGACAAATTCCTCAGGTCTGTAGGCATGGAACCGACCAGAGCTGACCGATGCACTTATGTCGCATACGACGGCATAGAAGGCAAGAAGGGCAAGAGCCACCTTGCGGCAGGAAGCTCCTCTCAGGAGGAGGAACCTGAAGCAGGAAACACCTCTCTTGAGGTGGAACCTGCCTACCTCAAGGAGGTTGCCCTTCATGCCATGACATGCTACGCATACAATGAAGGAAACCGTTCTTCCTCCGACCGTGCGGAGGAGAGATCCTATCTCTCATGTCCCGATATCGCTCAGTGTTTTAACACCGATACCAAGAAGATGGTTGACTATGCTTGGAGACCTGTTACTGACGATAAGCTTTTAGCGGATTCTTGGGCAGTGTTGCTTGTAAGAAGAGAGGTTGGTTCCCTTATGAGAACGGGCATGCTCTCGTTTCTCACAGGGCCAAGGCTCTTCGTACTCCAGCACCTGTCTATCAGGTCAAGGACTACCCTTATCGAGTTTCCATGATCCTTCGTAAAGGGACATGGTGGATTGTCGAAAGGGCTCATGACCTGAGGTTGGACAAGGGTGACAAGACCTGCTTCCTTGAAGAAGAAGCTGAGGTCCTAGTCTCTTTGTTCCTTCCAGAGAAGGCTTCATACAAGGTCGAGAGCTTATCAGAGCTCTCCCCCGAGTTGGTTGATCAGCTTCTTGAACACTTTGTTGACCCTGTGCATGGAAGTCCCAGCAAAGGTCGCAGGACAGTTGGAGTGATGAGTCTTCATGTTGATGATCTCATCATAAGTGGAACCCCTGAGTTCCTCACTTGGTTCCTAAAGAAGATCAAGGAACACTTCACTGTCGGCCATGAGGACAAGAATGACCTTACGTTCACGGGACAGCGTGTTCGTTGGGTTCTTGATGCACAAGGGAAGAAGAAGTATATCTCGATCGATCAAAAGCTGTGTGTTTCAGAGCTTGAGGAGATTGTCATACCAAAGCATCTTAAGGATGCAGATGCGTGTGATAAATCTCTTCACACTTCCTATCGCTCTTTGCTTGGTAGCATCAACTGGCTTCAGTCGAGGACGCAATTTCAGGCATGTTACCAGTTCTCTCGTCTGGCATCAGCATCCGCTGCTCCGACTGTTGGTCACTGCAAGGAGTTGAACAAGTTGTGTCGACAGATACGCAGTGAGGAAGTAGAGTTGCGGGTGTGGCCAGTGAAGGGATCACCGAGGATTCTTGGAATTCCTGACGCAGCTTTCCGTAACAACAGCGACAAGTCCTCACAGAGGGCGATGACTATCTTCATCGCAGATGAAAGGGTCAAGAATCGAAGAGACACCCGAGGCTCATTGGTCTTCTTCGAATCAACCAAGATTAAGAGAACGACCCTCAGTACCACTGTCGCTGAGCTTTACGCCTTGATGAAGTGTTTTGGTACCTGTCAAATGCTTCGTGGTTTGTGGAAGGACATTAGTGGTTTGGATGCCGAGATTCACATTCGCACCGATGCTAATAATCTCGTGTCTACCGCTTCTACTACTCACTCACCCGAACAACAGGAAACCATTCACATGATTCAAATGCTGAGAAAGGAAGCGTGTTCAGGTGCTATTGCTGATCTTTCTCACGTTCGAACCGAACACTGTCTTTCTGACTGTCTCACGAAACGAAGCGCTAATCCTAGAAACCTCCTGAGTTCTGTTCAAACTGGGTGGTTGAAGGAAATTGATTCACATCCTCCTTTTCGTTCCATGATTGAGCACAAGGCCTTCTTGAACGCCTGGCTCCGTAAGGAGTACGCGGTTTTGAGTGCAGTGCAACATGTCATGTTCATGCAGGAGCGTTTGTGAGTCATGTCTGCTTCATGTGTGAGCTGTCGGAGCAATTCAATGCATGTGCTTCATGAAGAGTTGTTGGTCTCTTTTTAAATTTGTGCCTGCATTGCTCAAATCAGCTGGTTCAAAACTCAAGTGAGAAAGTAGCCCACAACTTCCTCTTCTTCTGTTACCAGCATGGCTGCGGCAGGACCCTCGATGGACACTGGACGCTCCTCTCATGAGGAGGCACCATTCCAGGTCTACTGGACACCGACAACGGGATGCAACTTCAAGATTGACGTCCGCACTGGTGTCCCCGACCTGTCCTTGTACCAACAGAGCGCGTCCTGGGCAAACCGTCGTGTACTCCGAACAGTTGGAGATGGCGACGGTAATGCCAGCTATCCTACAAGGGATCGTCGAGCCTATCCTGCGAGTGCTCCGGTGGCCTCCCTCAGGATCATCCCAGAAGGTGTTCCACGATTTTTCGGTCAGCAGGACACCACGGCGTACTTCCCTCAGGGGGAGATGGCCGCGGTGAACATTCTGGAAGGACAGTTGGCCTTTCTGTCACACGTCCTGCTGTACGAGGAAGCTCACCCTGGGACCCATGTGTTGCAGCGGCACCTCACGTGGAAGTTCGACTTCCTCCGGTGCTTTCTTGGATGTCTTACCGGCGACGAGCTCACCGAGCTCGATCGTGAAATCTTCAACATTCACCAGATGCGCCACAATCACGGTGGATGGGCGGTGAAGTCATCCAAACAGCTGTCATCATTGACCAGGCACGACACGAGGGTCACGCCGGGTCGATACATGGAGATCCCGTTGGAGACGATGATGAAGCACCCCATCAGGCCTTTCGAGTGGGAGCCCAAGAAGTTCTTCGCCTTCTTCATGGCGAACTCGAAGGGTCGCTTCAACATCTGGGTGGCCCCAGTGGCTCTGCAGTTCGAGCGGTTCTTTGACTTCGACTTCTATATCGGGGTCTCCGCCGTCCAGGGTCACTCACGGATACCCGAGCGGGTCTCTGATGTTGCTCTCGGGGAAAGGCTCACCTTGGAGCGATGCCGCCAGCTTGGAACGATTTTCCACGCCTCGGATAACAGCAACTACGAGAGCATCCGGGAAAACGGCTTAAAGCTGGAGGCGACGAAGGCGGCGTGGCAGCGGCACAGGAAGGCCATCCACCTCGTTTATGCGGGTGGAGTGGTTTCTCCTGGGCCTGGGACCGTCGTTAAGTACGGTACCTACGTCTTCTACGCCAAGCTCGATTACGAGTGCTACCTGAGTCACGGCCACAATCTGTTTCTTACAGACAATGGCGTGGTGCTCTCGTACCAGGACATTCCGGCGATGTATCTCACACATCACTACCGTCCTCCTCACGAGCAAGATCCGGGTGGCATTCGCCACGAGAGGAAGCAGCAAAGCGCAGGGGTAGGCTCTTCTCAGGAAGAGGGAACCTCAGCGTCTGCTTCCGCATCTGCTTCCGGAGGCCCTCCACAGGGAGGGGTACCGGGTAGCAGCTCGGATCCAATGCCTTCGAAGCCAGCTCCCAAGAAGCGGCCAAAGACATCTCAGGATGCAGGCCAAGCGTCACCGGGAAGCTTCTCTCAGGAGAAGGTACCCACATTGGACGCGGCAGCTCTCCAGAAGCTTATTCGTGACAATGAGCTTAAGGAAGAGCGGGAGCGGCAAGCCACAGCCTCCGAAGGAGACACCAAGTATGCGTATCAGTCTGGGGACACCGTCCACGGCAAGATTGATGCGCATAAGTCCCAGCAGCAGGAGGAGCTCAACGAGGTTCTCCGCAAGGCCAGGACGAATCCATGGCATCTCTTCGCGCACGGCAAGTTGCACATGGTGGACTCCTCTGGCCAGCCGATGCTTAGCACCTATGGCGATGCCCTCGTTCAGGTCACCCCCTGGCACACTTTGACTACTTCTATGAGAGAGTCTTTGGGTGGTGAATACGATTGGGCATCGTGGTTGCAGCATCCTCTTTCGGGGTACTCCCTGCACTTCTTCCTCAAGGCCTTCGAGATGGGGAAGTTGCAGGGGAACTACCTCGTGGAGCTGGACAAGAAACCGAAGGTTTACTCCAACGGTTACACGTCACCTTGGATGAACTTTAAGCGTCATCCTGGCGGTCTTGCCCAGATGCTGGACGATGTCTCCGTTGCCGCGTCGAACGAATTCAGGCCCAATTTGGGTAACATTGGATTCGATCGCCCTCGGGACAATGACTCTCGTGCAAAGATGCCAAGGACAGAGGATCCCGACTACTCTCGCAAGCTCGCCGCACACAAGGCTTTCCTCAGGGAAAGGTATGTGTATGAAGAGGTTGGCTATGTGCGAGAGGATTTCCAGATGCTCGTCCGCGTCATCAATGAGGCTTATGGAGTGGACTTCTTCTCCTACATCCAGCGCCACGCCGGTGATCTGGAGGTTCGCCGTAAATACACGGTGCGAACCCCTGAGGGCTATTGTCTCTATGACAGTACCCTGAAGCAGCCGTTCAACGGCAGCTACCTCCTGGCGGTTCTGGAGAAAGTCTTCACGGAGTCTGACCAGCGCGATTTCAAGTCGGCTTTCGCCCGCAAGGCAAAAGCTGATTTAGTGGCGTACGAAGACTTGAAGGCGAAGAAGGAGTCTGAGCTGAATGAGCTCCTCACTCGACCATACGACGACATTATGATCGAGGAGCTCATCGAGCGACTCCCATGTCCACAGATCGAGGAGATCGAGGAGCCTCCCGCGGCTACTCAGATGGATACCTCCGAACCGTCGTCTGGATCCACGGACTTGCCACAGGGCAAGAAGGTTGATCCGGTTAAGACCGAGCCGACCGATGTGCCAATGGAGACTGAAGCTCCAGAAAGCTCTCCACAGGGAGAGGCATCTGGGGTTACTGTCGAGCCAATGGAGACGGACGCTCCGGAAAGCTCTCCACATGGGGAGGCATCTGGGGTGGATGTTCCACAACAGAAGACCGAAGCCACGGAAAGCTCTCCACAGGGAGAGGCATCCGAGGTGAAGGTCGAACCTGATGCGCACATGGGTCAGGAAGGAGGTAAGTCCGAGAACGTCGAAATGGCTGAGGAAGGCTCACCACAGGGTGAGGAATCCATGCCAGACATTTCTCCCGAGAAGGATGATGAAAGTGAACTTCACGATCAAGGCATCTGGGGGAAATGCAAGACCGTTCCGGATCCTGAGTACTACCAGGCCGCGAAGGATGCAGAGGACCAGAATGAGAACGCGTTCGACAAGATGGGCAAAGCAAAGGAAAAGATCGAGCTCGTCGATCTCGAAGAGTTCAAACATTTCCTTACGCAGCTCACCGAAATCGAACGACAAAGCCCTATGCGGATGCTCTGCAAGCAGCTGCATGGATATGGCTATTCAGGCTTGTATCATACAGGACTTCGTGATCCTGATTACGAGCCCGTTCTCGCCTACAAGGTGCAGCATATGAGTTGGAGGGTAAATGTTCCAAACCACAAGGGACAGAAATACTCTCTCTCTATGGTGGATCTATTCGACCAACTCAACAAGATGGATCCCATCTATGAGCGTCGTCCCGACAAGAAGAACGTTGTTTTTCGTTCTGGGGACGTTCGTAGCACCTTGGACGACAAGCTCATGGGCAAGGCCTCTGACATCCGAGAATCAGCACTGGAAGTCATGGAAGCACTTCTTGATAAGCTGAAGTCCCTGGATGCAAGCGGCAATCCGGCAACTCGAGAAGAACTTTTGAATGCTATGATTCACTACTTCTTGAGCGCCGGAGTCGATGAAGAGGAGATCGGGGACCTCTCTCTTGAGAAGACGCCGAATCCTTATATTCATCGTTTTGGTCTGGCAGAGGACTCCAATGTCCCTATCTTCACCAGCAAGACCAAGTATGCCGCGCTCATCCTCAATCTCGGCAACATGAGCAGGGGAAGAAAGCGTACCGCTCCTCGCTCCGTTGCTGATCACATTGACTGGGACGATGCTACACCATCTAAAGGAGCCTTGATAAAATCGATTGCACAGTCGAAGACGCATTTGTTCATGCTCTGCGAAGCGGCTCAGATCGATGACTCCGAAGAGGCCTTCCTCAAGTCACGCGGTTGGCAATTCCTTCGTAACGAGTCCAAGGACCTGATGGTGGGAAGTCGTACAAATGGTGTCGGATCTTCGATCACCCGTCTTGCCGGCTCCACTCTCAGTGGATATGCCCACGAGTCCCTTCCAATAACCTATATGGTCGCGGAAATCGTGTATGGCATGACGTTACCGACCGGTCTCCAGGGCAGTCGTGGTGATGTTCCAGATGAGTCACTGACCAAGGTCTTGGAGCGAGCTGGATCCGACCGGCTGAGAGTTTGTGTCTTCCACCTCCACAACGACGCGGCGGCAGACAAGGTGGCGTTGGCTCATGAAGTGTTGGGCAACATGTTCATCGACTGCCTGCACTACCAAGTCGACCTCATCGGTGGCGACGCCAACATGGCCCTCTACCGGGCCACCGGCAGAAAGCAGGAGTCGATGGATATTCGTGGCGGGATGTACCAAAGCCTTCTCGACTACTTCTTGGAGGCATGGTCAGAAAGCCCAAAGTGCCCACACTTCTGTTCGCCTCGTGCGAGACATGTGTCAGCAAACGCCATGTGGCTTCTGAAACAGTATGAGGACACGCTGGGAATGCCATACAAGGAAGCTAAGCAACCAGACTGGAATACTTTTCCTGGTTTGGATCCTGTTATGGCTACAGTCATGGAATGGGGACACAGCATGTCGGACGATCAATGGGCGGAGTTTCCGTCTTCAAAGAATGAGTTCGACATCCATGTCTCTGAGTGGCTGTTAAACTCCACCAGCGCCGCGTACCTTCTCAACGATCGGGACTATGACGCTCACACTCCGCTCCTCATCGAGGTTCACGCGAACCAGTACTCTGGAGGCAGGATGAGAGCGCTCAACCGCAATCCCGACACCGTGGAAGCCGCGGACAGAAGAAAAGAGAGACAGAAGCTGAACAAGGCGCGTGGTTCTGGTTCTACTGGTCCTGCAGCCGCACCACAGGGAGCAAGCTCTTCTCAGGAAGAGGCAGCTTCTGGTGCTAAAGCTTCTGGTTCTCAACGTCCTCCAGAACCCGCACAACCTCCTGGTGGCAAAGAAGGCGGCAAAGGAGGCAAGTCCTCCAAAGGAAAAGGGAAGGACGCCGACAAGGGCAAGTCCAAAGGCAAATCCAAGGACAAGTCCAAGGGCAAGAACAAGGGGAAGAACTGACTAGGTTCCGATTCTTCGGACGTGGATATGGACAATGGTTCTGAAGAAGTTCCTTTGGAACAAGTTGGAGACGTTGCTCCAGATCCACAGATATCGCTACCTAGATCCCCTGCTGATCCCCGCGGTTACGACCCTGTTCGTCATCAGCCGGTGATGCCGATTCACACTGTCGACATCTACCGTTGGCATGGTGAGGATCATTGGCGTGATAGAACCTGGGATGCAGACCTAGAGTTCGTCGACTGAACTGGCTGTGTGTTTCACGGAATGCTTCTTTCATAAGAAGGTATCCACTTTGAGCATTCGCCATTTCATAGGGAGATGCTTTTCTCAGGAAAAGGTACTTCCTAAAGAACTCTTTCTCAAAGGAAGATACTTATCTCAGGATAAGATACTTCTAATGCCCTTATATATTTGCCTTGCCGCAAGATGTCATGCTGGCATCAAGTAAAGCTAAGCTTTACACCTTTATGTTACAGTATGCTTTCCGCCTGGAGAGGGAACTGAAACACAAGTGGGCAACTTTCAAGCAAAAGTTTTCAGTTGAAGATCCGTTTGCGTTTCGTGCGTGTTCTGCTCTTTTCATTGAAGCTGTCTTCAGGTGAGAGATGTATAGATTCTCTTCAAGTCGCAGATGTAGCTCAATACTCCGCTAATTCGACCGAGAGCAATAACAGGCTTAGTTGAATGCCGACTCCACGGCCATGCAGCTCTACGTGTTTTAAATTTGTGCCTGGTTGAAACACTGAATGTTACACATCCAGGTGCCTGTCTGTTTCACGTATCACTTGCATGTATCCATGCCTGTTGCTCAAGGTTCTAGTGCAGTGGACTACAGCTGTGCGCCTGTAGCAAAAGAGACACCTGAGTGCCTGTGTTCCTGTACGCCTAGCGAGGGGATACACGTCCAGGTTACATCTCAGGGGGGGGGGTGGAGGCCCGGGACCCGAGAGCATATATATATATATATATAGTTGGCTGCCACCATACAAGAAGAATTGGGAAACAAAAACCCAATCCACAGCACTCCAACAAGCTAAGCCCTGAACTCCACTTATAGTCTCGAAGGCAGGGTTGCAATCTAATGTGCAGTACCGGAGACATTTGGACCGGAAACTTTCGGCAACCGTCAATTCCTACACCCGAAGCCGCAAAACTACGTAATAAACCCTAAACTATGCATCAAGCTCGCAGCTTACAAAGAGGCATTTCGTGTACGAGATGTGCTGGCGCGATTTCTTTCGCTTCACAGCTGCTCGCTGGGGCTCGAAGCTTTTCAAGCGAGAAGGCAGGGCTCAGAGACTCTACCGCTACTTCGACTCCTTCTCCTGCTTCTGCTGCTGCTACTGCGCTACTGTTACTGCTGCTGCTATTCCGTTTGCTACTACTTCTACTGCTTCTTCTGAAAGCATATCAGTATTTTCTTATTCACCTCTTTGGGAGAATGCCTTCTTCTCCTGACAGTGGAAGCCACAATCCCCGAATCCCATACCCTTAACCTCCCATCCTCCACTAAAAGCATCTGAACATCTTCTACCAAGTCCAGAAAGCAATTCAACCATAGAGCCGCCAAAACCCCTTTAACCCCTAGACCCTAATCCCAAACCCAGCCCAGAATCACAAAAAGCCTCACACACTCAGCCCAAACCCCCGGCAAGCCCAACAATCCAATTTGCTTGAACTAATGTACTGGGGACCCACAAGACGCGAGAAGTTCCCAGCAGCAAGAGAAAGTCTGAATTTCCTTACAAAGCCACAGAAGCTCTAGGCTTTGTATGCCGCCGAGCACCCGACCGTGTTTTACAACGTCCTGTGACACTTCGGGGCACGGAGCGGACACGGTAGGGTCTTCGCATATCTGACACCAACACCAAAATGACTAATCCAAAGCCACAAACTCGCTGTCAGCCTGGAAGCAAGAACAAGATGAAGTGCAGCGAGCATCAAATTTCACAGCCATGGTTTTGGTCATGGTCTGATGACCATGATAGCAGCAGCAGCAGCAGTAGCAGCTAGCAGCAGCAGTAATATAGGACCTTAACGATTAGAATAGGATCATGCTGCCCATTATGCTATTATTTTTCATGATCATATAAGGAGCACCAAAATAGTATAGGTAATTATTAAGGCCCCTTATATGGGTGGTTGTCAAAATTATGGTCCCTTTTTGCCTCCTTATTATATCACCTATTATATGGGGTACTCAAAAAAAGGCCCTAATTTTGACAGCCACCCATATGGGAGTTTCCGAAAATAAGGGACCCTAATATAGTACCCTGAATAGTAGGATCCTTATGATAGGGACCCCCAAACAAGGAACCCCTAGTTTCGGGAAACTCCCATATGAGCAGTAGTGAGAGTGCCTCCACTCTGGACCGAAGGCCCTCTTGGGGCTTCGAAGCTGCGGCCGTGGCTGCGTGATCAAGCCATAGAGCAGAGGTGGGGGTTCAGGATTCAGGGTTCCTTTAAGGGTTTTAAGGTTTCAGGGTTTTAGGGTTTAGGGATTCAGGATTTGGGCTTGAGGATTTCGCGTTTTTGGTTGAGGGTTCAGGTTTTAGGGTGCAGGATTTAGGGCGTCAAGTTCAGGGTCTCGTGTTTAAGGTTCAGGTTTTAGCGTTTCGAGTTCAGGTTTTAGGTTTTAAGGTTTAGGCACGGGGCAGGGTACCTAGAGATCACAATACTTTTAGGCACAGGGGTCTCAGTGAGGAGGTTGAAGGTAGGCGAGGAAAGGAACTTATTATTCCTTGTGCATCCCGCTTACTAGGTTTTAGGTGCTTGGGGTTCATTTTTTACCATTTTCGCATTGAGTTTTGTCAAGGAGGCCTTTCTGGATGCAGCTATGTTCAGGTACAGGGCTTGGGCCAGTGGGCTTGGGTCTCGGGTTCACAGGATCTAAAGCGCGTGGTGTGTCTAGTGTTTTGTCAGGTCTTTCGAGGGCTTTCGGCATCGCTGAAGCATAAGCTCCGAAACACTCATTCCATGTTGGGCAAACTTTGGGAAGTAAAGCCACTGCCAGCTTGCAGGTGGAAAGACGGCCTCACGGGCGTCCCCTTGGTGGACGCAGCCGCGCAGCTACTATAGAGGTCCAACTACTTTTGTCAAGTCCTAGTATAGCAAAACAACGTCCAGTTGTAGTCCCTAGGTCCCAATCTCGTTGTCATTCCGGGTCCGAGCCTTATGGAATTAAGTTCAAGTTGAAGATATGGAACCTAATGGGTCTGGGCTCTGCAGTTGAATTGGGGCTGGATTGCCATACAGTCCTATTTTTGACGTCGGTGTCAAAAATTACTGTAGAGCAATCCAGTTCGGGCTTGAGAACTTTAGGGTTCAGGCTTCCCTGAAAGCCCGCAACCCGAAACGCCGAAGCCTGAAGCCCTTGACACACTCAGAATTGAAGGTTTATAGGTTCTGCTGCTGAGTTTAGGGTTTAGGGACCATCCTAGCCTGAACCCGACATGTGAACCCTGAAAATCCGAGACCCTAGAGCCTGAGGCCTGCAGACACGGCGTTGAAGCCCAACGCCTTACAGTAGAAGCCAGAAAGTTGGAATATGATCATCCTCAGCCCTTTATGGTAAATTATAAGGTATCCTACCCTGAAACCATATTCCACCTTTCTGGAGTTCCCTTAAGGGCCAAAAGCCGTAACACGCCAACCCACAATGGCTGCAGAGCTTAGGACTCTGCTTGTGAAGGGTGAAGATTGTTCAGCATTGGGGTGCGGTGGGTGGGGGCTTCAGAAGACTAGGAGTCAGGGTCCCATTGGGGGCATCTTGATCGCCAGGATCTTGCTATCCACGGTGTAGATTATATTAGGATCCCTTATTCTCTGTCTTAAAGCTCAGAGGTGCTCATTGAAGAGTGCGTTGTGTTGAGAGCCCTGACAGAGGAACCTGGTCTTGACCAAGCTCCACAGCACCACCTTGCATCACCAACAAGAACCCCGGTGCAACTCGTGCAAAGCCTCTGAATGCCAGAAAACCTCTTGGGGACCTAGCCAGAAAGCAGTTCTTGAAGTCCTTTGTTTTGAACTCCCATGTCGCAATGCCGAGGCCATGCGAGAGTTGAGAGCCACCGGCTACATGGGTGTCCGGGTGGAAAGTGTGGAGGTCGTGCTTTGGAAAAGTTCGAGTTTAAAGAATATGCATGAGCTCTGTGTATACGGGGCCATTTTCGCGATTGGGGTTGGGAGAGTCTGTAAGAGCCGTAATGACGGACAAGGCCTCCCGACGACGGCTTGGGCTTGAGGGTTCACCTCCGAGATCGGCCCAGGCAACCCCACTCCTACCCGGGCAAACGGCTTGTTTTCATAAGTCGGAAATCGCTCTTCGACCTAGGAAGGCAGGTGCCTTGCGCTTCAAGACGACGGAACCTTATGAACCGCGCCGCACCCGAATCCGATCCAAATCCTGGACCAGAAAGCCTGCAATCCTAAAGCTGACGCAGCCAACGCTGAAACGATGAAGCCCTACTTCCACTAGACTCCTCAACCCAGCACGAGGCGGCTTTTCTGGGTTCTTGTTAGGCATTTAATTTAAGTAACCATAATAAGGAAATTACTTATTTTGTATACTGTAGATCCCTATTGTGGTAACTTACATTAGGTTCCCTGACTAAAACCCAGTCTATCAGCCCTGCAACCGACCTGAGGTAACCTGGCCCGGCAGTTTGCTGCTGCCTTCCTCATCGAAGAGCTCCAGGTGAATCCTTGGATTTGAGCTCTTTGGGGTGTTGTAGGGGGCTACCATACATTATACTACACGTTATATACTAACCTCCTATGTAGTAACCCCCTTATATAATGTAAGGTCCATGGTCATAAGCTAGTACGGCTTACTATACGGGTCTACAGGATCATGCCAGGGCTTCGGAGGGTTGAGGGCTTTGAGGCTTCAGGGCTTAAGGGCTGAAGCCACTTTGGGCTTGGTTTAGGACCTTAGGCCTTTAGGGCTTCAGGGCCTGAGTGTAACATATTCTGGCGTGTCTTGGGCTTTAGCATTGCATGGTTACATCTATTTTGGTTCGGGGTTCTAGTCACCCCAAGCTTCTAAATCCGCGTGTCTTTGTCATTGCTAGGTTTAGTCTAGTTTAGGGTTTTATAAGCTTGTCGTGTGGCGGCCCTTGGGCTGAGGGCTTTCGGAGAAGTTGGGATGTCGGCTTTGATATGTTTTTGGGTAAGGGTTTAGGGTCTAGGGTTTAGGGGTACATTTTTGGGCTCAGGGATCCCGTGACTTCGGCTGCACCTTCTGAGACCCTAAACCAAGTCTTGAAACTCCAAATCCAAAGATCCGAAACTGAACCACCGGAAGCACAGATCATGAGTCCCTTGACAAAAGGTAAGCGCGAAGTCCAAAAACCCAAGCCAGCCTTTTCGAGCTCGGTATTCAGAGAACTGTACCACGATTCCTTCATAATGGGTCATAATATGGACGTTTGGGATTCCTGTTTGGCTTTGCTGCTTGGGTTTGGGGTTTTGATGAGCTTAGCTTGGGTCTTCAACCCGG